>DWME01002377.1:0-21071 GCA_018244795.1 Parelbella ahira ahira | reverse complement strand
GCGGTGGTAGTTTCATTTTGACGTGCAAAAAGTGTTCTATTGAACCAATTTTGAATAAATGACATTTGAATTTGAATGATTAGTATTCGTTGTATATCTTAATGTTGCTATGTGTACGTACGGTGTGTCTCAAGTGGAGAGCAAACTTGCCACTTCACTGCACACCTTATTAAATGGGTAAATATACTGAATGGGGAAACGTGTACGGCTCCACCATAGTCTTGTTATTATTACATCATTCAATAATTGTTTGTTCGTATGTTTGTTTGAATGATCGGTTGATCGTTTTTCTGTATGTTCGCGGGTAGCTGTTTTCCTGGCGAATATTACATATGTATGCATATCAAATACTTTAACTCGGCTTGTTGCCATTTTTTTATTTGTTCTCATTCTCGGATGGGTAAAACCTTTATGCTATTAACATGGACTCGTACACGTCATACAAAAAACGAACTAACAGAAATATTGTGGTTTTATTAGTCAAAGATCGTGTCGCTACCAATATGTCTTTATATGTATGTACATGTATTATATTAGCACGTTTCACCAAAAAGTTTCGCGCTTAATTCACATCCGCAGCTAATAAGCGGTGCGTCTAACTCTAAATTAGAATATGTCTATAGGAATGCTTGTGAACGCGTGCGTTTTGGAATACTTTAACCTGGATCTGAACACTCGACAAGGTTTTCGTTTTGTTTCACATGAACATCTCAATCGCTCAGACCACGCTTCACAAACAATACGTCATTACATTCGTGGGAATCCATAAGCTGCAATAATTATTATGGACCAATTTTGTCGCTGGATTTTTCTACATTTAAATCGGTTAGAAGCGGATGTGCCCATCAGATGTCGTTGCTTGCGATTACATACATTGTTGGTAGATCGTAAAATGAGTGCGGTGTTGTTTACGCAAATAATGAATAATATGCAATGTTTAGTCGACTCTATTTACTGTTACGGGAAACGAATCTGGCTCGCTTTGGTAATAGTGAAATATCGTAACAGAATATCATGCCCGTATTCACATGGAGGGTAGGCAGAAGTGTGAGCACGCCATCACGATTCACCAGCTATGTCATACATTATACTACAGAATAAGAAGCCTATTGCCATAGAGCGGCCAAAAATGCAGACTCCCTGCTATTATTGGGAAATTCAAGCTAGAAAACCTCAATATTATCGACTCCTGGGGTCGGGCTTAGGTCCTCTTGATCAGCAGTAGTGTTTGTAGTGACCCGAGCAACGAGGCAGACGAAATATCAACTAGTCTTATTCCCCTTACGAATGTTACGCTCGGCACTCTCTATTTGTATCTGATCTGTGGCTCGCACCGCGCATAAATCGAATATTGGACACCCGCCAGCCAGCACCGGACTTGACCAGATAGTGTTTTATATAGTTTTTTATTGTAACACCGGGATGAAACAGTAGGTACGTGTGTATTTCAGCCAAGGTTCAATGTTACATCAACATTTCTCTTTTTCTTTACATTTTATTGGCGCTCAACACACAGATATAACTATTAGTAACAAGTTGAGATGAAACGTATGGCCGGTTATAAAGTTTAGATCTTTTTATATGTACTCTGGTACGAGCTACCCTCCCTTGCTTTGGTTAGGTATGAACTATAGTTTTAAAACTATACTAATATTATAATAGTTTTTATTATTATACATAAATAAGCGAGTTTTGGTTTTTAATTTTTTAAATAAGTTATACCTTATCTTCTCGCTGATAGTATAGTTTTAGTTAGTCGTATCTAATACTATAGTTAGTCGACCCTGAATTCAATAACAAGTGCTCCTAAAAAATAAAAATTAAATCTTAATGCGATAGCGTTCTTTAAAAAGTTAGATGGAGAAGAAAACGTAGATGAAAAAATAGATAGAGGAAAGAATATCGAAAAAACGATAAGTAGAACGGAGAAGGTAGAAGAATATTACAACACCATATTTTTTGAAACATGCTATTGTATTATGTAGATACAGCAAATGTGACTCAGAATATAAATGAGTAGAATTTTTTTAATATGTAGGTACTCGAGCGACGTTTATAAAAATATAAGCGCACAAAGGTCAAGTGCACAAACATGTGTGAGATAAATCTTAGTACATCAAAGCAATATCAGTCAGTGAGTACTCAGTAATGTTTGTAGGTATCTTATGTATTGCTCATATATTCAGCAACAATAAAATATAAAATGTAATTCTTATCGTACTACATTTTTCTAAAATTTTCATTACGTTATTCTTTATAACTAGTGTATCGTGGAAGTGCACTGCACTCCTCTGCTTACCCTTTCGGGAAAATACAGGCGTGATGTTACGTTATCTTGATGATACTATTATTTTTTTATATCTAAATGTCGTTCAAGATAACAGTTCCTGTTATTTTCCTACTACACTATCTCTATAAATATCAATGAAATTCTTAAAGTGTTTGTCTTGACCGCTCAGGCAAACGTGATGTTCACGTCACGTCAGGAAACAATCGTAAGTAGTGCCAATTTGTCACGGGTGTATGTTTAACAACGGATTATTCAACCATTCGTTCCAGACCATTCTGCGGTCACGTATTTCGTAAACACATTCATTGCGACTGATCAACCATAGCGAAATGGAAAAATCTGCTCGAATTTCTCATGGGACCCATATATAAATAGTAATTTAGTAAGGTTAAGTGCAATAAACAATCCCACAGGAATATTAAAGAAACATTCAATTGAAATAACCATCTATAAAACTTTATCAAACCTAATCCAAATGTAAAAAAAAATTGCTATAACAACGATTTGCTTCTAAGTACATACTTGTTTTAATATAATCTTGTTACAAATACACAGCCGGTTTCAATGTTTGCATTCTGTTTAAAAAAATAAATTCTAAATTTGATTTTTTGCCATTGAAGTCTAACGTATATCATTCCTAATATATTCCGAACTTTTGCTTGCACTTTTTTAAAGTGAATAAAGTGATGACAGAGCTATCAGCAGACACATTCCCCCCCCCCCCACACACACACACACTCTATCAGCCTGTCATAATCCACTGCTGGACATAGGCCTCACATTTGCCCATTGCTGACCATAACTGTAACCGATCTCTAAAGGGGTGGTAAGACGTTTAAGAGGATACGAACGAGATATATGTCTTCCATTTCTACACGTTATATGTTAACCGTACATAAAATGTGTAAATAGAAAATTTATGTTTAACTCTTTCACTGTATATTAATATTAACTCACCTCCATCGCCACGGACAGCTATGCAACCTATAAACTGTCGATGTTCATTTGAATTTCAAATGAGCATAACTCGTTGAGCGGAACACCTTATAAATAAGTAATAATAACAGCCGCAGCGATAACTTGTATTTTCATTGATAAATAAATAAGGCTTCACAGATATTTATGGCAATATGTACGGCACTTGTCTTACCACCTATTCCATGGGACTTAAACGTAACTGGTGAAACGTGGGAGTGTATCTTCTGCCTATCGCTTCGGGGATTACACGCGTGATGTTGCGTTTACGTTAGAGAGATATCGTATAGTAATTCGCTTTTCTTTAATTGTAGTCACGTTGCGAGTCTTATGACTAGGGATTCTGGGAAGCTAACAATGGTTCTGTGTACAAGTTGATTCGTGGAATACCCGTGAAATTTGCATCACCACCTGCGGGTAGACTGGTGGAAAATGTTATTTGGCTTTCACTCGATTCTTTGTAAACAACAGATAACGAATAAATAAATATATGGGTTCAAGGCCAAAACTTCAGTCAAAACTGTTCATGCATCTGACAGTAGTAATCGCGTTCAGTACCTTTGGTAATCACTGTGATTGAGAGTTTATCAGTGTGTTAACCCATTCCCCGGTGGACCACGCACGAGTACACCTGGCAATTCATGAGGATATTGTAATATTTTGCACTTCGTAATCTCTGCCTAACCCATGAGAGACTTGGTCTGAATACACGTAGTATATATTCTTGTAATATTGTGGTTTTGACATTAAACATAACGTAATCAAAACATTGACATTTAAATATTATCAAATTTTATATTTATCTTCCGTGCGGTTATATTCGTATCAAACTGACATCATTTTAAATGTTACACTTCATTACGTCATTAGTGTGTTTATATAAATAAATGTTAATTGTGTCTGTATGTTAAATTGACCTATTCCATGGGACGGAAACATAACTGGTGAAACGTGGTAGTGTACCTACTACGCTAGGTACTGTGACTACCGCTTCGGGGACTACAGGCGTGATGTTACGTTTTGACGTATGTACTCGCCTGTAAAGAGGTGCATTACATAAAAGCATCTAATCCTAACGTGGGTAGAGTCTGCACCGCGGTAACCAGACAGCGAATAAACATACATAAATAAATCTCTAAATACACACTTCCATTGATAATGTTACACCCAGACACACACATACAGAACACACAGAACACATACTCGTGCTCATCACACGAATATTTGTGTTGAATGGGAATTGAATCCGCAACCTACAACCCAGCCATCAGGATCACAAACCACTCGGTTAAGAGAGCACTGTTTACATAATGGCATAATTGTTATATATACATATCTTTACGCCAAGTCTCTAACGGGGTAGGTAGAAAGCGCGGAGTGCCAAATGTCTATATGTACTTGGCTTACCTGCCGTGCTTCTTCCTATAACTATCCCATTTTTCCATAGTGTATTATAACTCAATGTATCAGTATTATGTCGTATAGATAACTAAGGATATCATATTGAAATTTTTCACAAGTTAATGTAACGGTAATTGTAGGCAAATCGACAAACGCGACCCATTGTGTGTAGTGACGCGATGCGCTCATGTTATATCACCGGTGATGCATAATTCATGTCCATATGCCAGATCGGTATTTCATACAATGTACGTACACGGTGCCTCGCCACCGGCAAATCGAGTACAAATTGAAGTTTTCAATTCTTTAAACTGCCTTATGTGACCACACGTTGTCATTCTTAAGAATTTTTTAATATAGGTTAGTGTGTATAAAGGGTTGTTTGTAGAGAGCAATTTCCGAAACCATTGCATCTATGTAGTTTTATATTCTGTACCAATTTGCAAAGTACAATAGTATTTTTAAGTACTGTCGTACTTTTCAAAGTAAGGTATAAGCTAAATGTATGTATAAAATAGCTATGGATAATATTCATTTACTAAATCGTGGAAAATCGTGCAGCTTGAGCGCTCTCTGCGTCCGTAGCGTGATATTTAAAATTGTACAATAATGTAATATGCGTTAATTTTTCCTCGTGAAAAGTCTTTAAAATAAGTCCACGGCAGCGTTTATGTCCATCTTCTAAAGATAACTTTACATTAGTATGTTTAATATCTCAATTCTTTATAAGATTAAACTTTGTGTGTATCTTAATATATACAGATATAATTATTATCCAGTGCGAAGTCAGGGGGGGCGCTAGTAATTGACATAATTGCTTCCAATTTAATCATAGCATTTGTACTTGAAAAACAAATCGCTTTAGAAATTTGAAATTTGTTTAATCAACATGGTTACTTATATCAACTTGTTGGATAATTTTTATTTTATGTTGTACTAAAATAATGACCTTAAACACTGTTATGAATGTTATGATACAGGTAATAATGTAATAAATAATGTCTTTAATTCTTAAAATGTGTTATGGTTCTGAAAAACACTAATCATATTACTTGTACCTATATCCGTATTTGACGTTTCCTAATTCCATGTATTAGTGTAATTCCATACAAAAATCTCAAATCCATTTCGCTTAAACAATTGTAAATAAATCATTTTGCTCGTAAATATGTGCTGTGTTAAAGTTACAAAATTAAACACCGTCCCAAGATGCTCCGGACGCGTGGTGACCCTAGGCGACTTCGCTAGCACTAGAATTTCTATGCATCTCGGATCCAATAGCCATTATCTAATCTATTCACAATGAACGCCGTCAAGTCATATGTCACTGTGTCATACGGACGCGTGCATGTGTTCTCACAGGGAGCGCGGCTCCTGTCTTCCTAGTGTACATACATATATACAAGACAAAGTGATCGTAAATAATAAGTGCATATTAAGGATATCCTACATTGAATCATTATTTAGGTGAGTTATTTTATTATTATTATTACTTCTATATTTAATGAAGTTATTTTCATGTTCGATTTCAAAATAATGTCTACATATATGTATGTATATATGTACCTACGTATCTCTTACGTGCACTCGCTTTTCCTCGTTTTTGTGTTTAATTATTATTCTCTCGGCGATATTGACATAGTGTTTATATCGGAGTATATTAATTGTTAATAATGTAGAGTTGTTTTGCTTGAAGCGTATTATTTTATACTATACGTAGATGTAACCTGAAAATCTAGTGTATCTAAATTATTAGAAGAGCTAAGACTCGCTCGCGTTTTCGTTGTACACATATACATATTTTAATAATTGCATGACATTTCGATTCAGTCGTAAGAGATAAATAAGAGTGTCGTGAAACAGTCAAACAAATATTTAAAGGCTTTAATTTATATTCTACTAATTCAATAAAATTATATTATTTAAACAAATTATGTTTACATACTTTCTATACTTATATATTTTAATTCTTGACACTGTTGTTATTTAAGTATTTGCAATCAAAGTTTCTTTGAATTCAATGATATACGGCTTTACAATCCATTTGTTTGGTCGTTCCATTGTTGAACGCAGGTTTCTTTTTATACTGAGAAAGGGTAAATCTACCAAGCGCTTTAACTCGAGACGCCGTTTCACACACCTTACGAATATATCATACAGAGTTCAATACTTCCAGGTTTCTTCACAATAATTTTCTTCAATTTTTTAGCAAATGGTGTTCAATCTATCTTCGTGTTTAAAATGCAATGCTATTATTTTTTCAAAAGTAAGCCTATTCGAGGAATAGAACTCAAAACACTCGGGAGTTGAGAATCGAACGCTAAACCACTAGGCTGTCACTACTGCTTTTTCACTGATGTGAATATATACAAATGTTGTTGCTGAAGTTAAAGTCCCTTACACGTGAGTCCCTTACATACTTGATGTGACATAAACAGAGATAATATGCTTACGTAATATACTCGTCACAATGTTAACGGGAAATACGATGCTGTACAAGATGGACTTGTACGTATAGAGAGTATACAGAAATAGTATATATTAACTAGGTCTGCTCGCGAATTCGTTCGTTTGAGTTTGTTGCATTTGTTGGGGTTTAATTTGGTTTGTGCGGAACTCAAAAACTTTTAAGAAATAAAGATACCTAACTTAATATATTCCTCGTGATATTAGCTATCTGTCAGTGAAAGTCCTGTCGAAATCGGTTCAGTAGTTTCAGAGATTACCCAGAATAAACAAACAAACAACCAGACAAACAAGAATTTTAAAAATTGCGTTTTTGTTATACAAGCCGTAAATACTTTCACAATAAACATCTAAGTATCTTATAGATACTTCAATTTTATTCGTATATAGATATAATAGACTTGTGTGATAAATGGGATTTAACTCGTCCCTATAAGTAGTACTTAGAGTTTGGACCACAGTTAGAAACCCATTTACTACCTGTACATGGGGTTTTTAACGTATTAATCATTCATTGCGTTCAATTATAACAGGGATAATATGATGTGAAGCTAGTAACAGTAATAAGGCGATAGCTGCCTCCATATCTTAATATGTATACGTAGAAGTTGTTGTTTAACAGTAAATGCCGCTTAGCAGCAAAAACATGGTGTAGTGGTAAAACTGCTGCTTGCGAAGCTTGGATGTAGGGTTGGTTTAAACATGTATCCAACGCGCTATAGAAGTTGTTAACCTATTAAATAGCTCATTGACGATCGTCAACGTCAGTGCCCTCGGTGTTTGGCGCGGTGCCATCGCGGGGAAACACGAGACGTCCCAGTGATTCGCTCAGTGTTAACGAATTTGCTTACCGACATCATATGCAAACCTATCGGTTATTGATTAGCTTGTCGGTTCCATTGTTAGTGCACCCGGTTGCTGGACCGGGAGTCGTTGGTTCGATTCCCGCTCACGACAAATATTTTTGTCAAGACTGTTGGGTACTTTGTCTGGATATAACAATCAGAAATGATTGTCTCATTTCAATAAATCCAAAACTGTCCCTTCGTTAATAGACAAACTACTGTGAACATTTAACGGTAGATTCGTGATGAATGTTGGTATATTTTAGCAGTTTCCTTGCAACAAATGTTGCATGATTCCAATGAGTAAATGAAAGACGTATTCGTTTTAACACAAAACATAACACACACAAACAGACACACTATTACACACGCACATTCAATATGCGAGCCCTTGTCGCTGTATTGAGTTTCCTGTTTTGCAAATAACCTATAGAAAATCCATGTTCCATACATAAATGATATATGTACATATATCAAAATATTTACATAACGTGACATCACGCCTGTATTTCACTGAGGGATAGGCAGATTAGGGTAGTTCTCTTGCATTTCACCAATTATGTTATAAGTAGTTCCGTCCCATGCAATCGGGACTGAGAAGAAACTAGTTACGATAGTCAGATATATAACCACACATGTGTTAAACGTGTGTGTGTGTGTATTCAGAATAAATTACCGCTGACGTCGCAGTTTCATTTTATTGTTTTGTTCGAATACGGCTTCGTTTCGTTCTTCCCGCGGTTCGCATACCATAACAATGGTTCGCACTGTGAAATAATGCGATACACGTGCGTTTATAAATAATACCTTACGATGTAGAGACGAAGAGGTAGAGGTGGGTCTGACGTCACCGGCAACGGATTTAGCGGATCCGAACTCGTAAATTTCTTGTTTACATATTATATGTATATCTATATTTCTCTCCGGTTTCCATAGACAACGTGCGTTTATAGAACGGGCATGAAGTTGTTTAAATTTTATTTATGCTTTTAATAAATGTGTCTGATTTGATGTAAATATATGTTTGTAGACAAATCTTTTTTTTCGTCATACCAATATGTTCATATTGTTTTATAGTCAAAGTTTAAGTTTTATGTATAAATATGAGTTCTTAAAATTTACGCCTCGACTTTGCTAATAAGTCCTAAGTAACAATACTTTACTTAATCACAGCATCGTTGACTTTGATAAAGCGATTGTGAATGATATCGCTTTTTAGCATATGTGTGCGGAAAATAATTTTCAACTTGTGGAACTCGTGAAAAACGTGAGAAATTTGACCGATATTGTATTATCGTGTTGAAGATGAAATTGTTTATTGAAATGAAAATAAAAGATTATTAACATAATTAATATCAAACGTTACGATTATTAAAGAAGTGGAAAAGTACTAAGTTTGTAAGTTAGATTCAATTATGTAATTAGTCAATTCAATTTAATCGAAGGTGACAAGAAGTCATCGAAAGGTAGGACGAAGATCTTTTGACGAAAGGAAAGGATGCTCGTCCAACTCATGAAACAAGGTCACTAGAATAGGAATAAATCTGTGAGCCGCTTGCCTTTTAAGGTTTTCGCGATTAATTGGATTGAAGGCGAGACATATAAATCTATTGTAATTGTATAGTATACTTGGCTTCCTTTACTCACACGCTCCGTTGAGCGTAAATAAAAGATTGGACAATTATTATTTTTTTCATTATATTTATCTTTATAACTTCATGGCTCTTGAGCAATTCCTATAATCAGTTTCATTTATAAGCATAATAATGATAATCTTCTTTTTTATTTATATCGTTATGTACCGGATTTTAAATATGCGCCCCAAACAAACAAATGACAGACAAACATTTGCAAAACAACTTTTAATGTTCGTACCTTTGTCAAGCACCAATTTCTGTTTAAAAAAAGCATTTTATATTAATTTAAATAAATCAGTCAGCGGGTCGCCGTAAACGAATATGTCTTGAAGGACATCATCGTTATCATCGATATCAAAGTAAATGAACTTTGTGAGCTGTTCACGAGACGTAACGCGATAAATAAACATACTATGAAATTAACAAACGTCTGTGAATACAAAAATGCTTGTTTTATATGAATAACAACAACAGCAATAAATACGTAAATCAGATCATCCTCGACATCGGATATCCGATATCATATCGCGAAATGTGTGCAGCGGCGCGCCGGTCGCCGCAGGATTGCATCACACGGCGACTGTAACTTACAATAAATAATAATAATTACATTACATCGATGTTCGGACGGACGGCGCTAATATTTAATTAATAATAATTACATTACATCGATGTTCGGACGGACGGCGCTTAAATTTAAATAATAATAATTACATTACATTGACGGCAAGTTTTATTTTAAATTTTTAATAATTTAAAATTAATTTTTTTTTATTATGTAGTTGTGCTTGCAAATGTACTTGCGGCTCAAATTATTTTCACTTGTATTTTTATTCATTTAGGTCGTCTATTGCGCTTTTTTTCTTCAATTTTGTACCATGTTTCTTGGTTTTCTGCTACAATATATTATGCAATACATAAACACATTACAGTATATAATATATTGTAATGTACTCCTAATACATTAATAATTAAAACGTGGTTTGTAATAATGATATAAATATTGATTAAGTATTTAATAACCAGACCGTCTGATTACTACCATAGCATATTTACTTGTAGTAATGAATGAATTTTTATTTAGACTACGAGGCTAATACGTGTGTCATAAGCGTAACAAGTCTATCGTATTCAATTAATATAGATCGTAATCAGATCCGTAAAGGTGTGTGTTAGTGTTTAGAATTAGAAATTGTTAATTAGATTTTTAGAATTTGGCAGCAATCCAAAATACAAATTTTCAAGAGTAGGTTGAAGTATGTTGAACGAGCGGTTGGTTAGAAAATATATTTGAATTAAATTCACGGTGATAACTTTCGTAATAAAACTCTAATACCTAAAACAATACGAAACTCAATGGACTCATTGCTTTACACGACTTTACTACGGCTTGTAAACACGTTTTGAAAAACGATATGAATTTTGCAACAAATATAACGTTGCATAAAACTATGTCGTTGTGAAATGCCCTATACATTGACAATTAATAACAATGTCACGTAAAAATGTTCATGAATGAGTAGCATGCCGGTATACTCTGTACGAATCGTTAGTCTGTGTAAAAGTTTTTGCATGCAAACGCACGTGAGGCGGCGCGTCAACGATATAGCGGGTGGGCAGTCGCCGCGCGACCTCCCGACGCTTATCACGACGTGCGACCACTTCACTCTATTAAAAATCAATCACTGTAACATCTGTTTTATTAGCAACTCGACGTAGCAACCGCGCGAAATAAAGTAAAATTGAATCACCTTTTGTAATATACCCGTTGAGAAGTTCAGTTGCTAGCGCTAATTGAAGTTAATCGTGTACGCTATTGGATCACAATTGTTGTTCTAAAAGTTGCTAATTTTCCGCGAATCGTACGGTGATGTAATTGTGAACCGTGCACCCGGTTAATGGTCCCTTTGTTCGTCGGTCAATCGACCCCAGTGATACAAACAGTGCGCTAAGAGGAAAGGAAACTGAAAGTGTTACACTGACACCATAAGCACACGGAAAAGTTGTCCGCTGTCTCGGTATGTTATTTGCGATATTCTGTATTAATCTTAATGTTATTATAATATAGCATTTTTATTCCATACAGTGTATGTGTATCGAAGCGCGTGTGTGTGGCGGATCGCCAAAATGTATTATTACACCAGCAGAAGGAATTTTAATTTTACGCTTGTATGTACGGCAAATGAGAGTTATTTTCGAAGCCGTCGATGTTTGTGTACCGCTGCCGATGTGAATAATTACGAATATCCGTGATCTCGCGTTTTCCAAACACGTGAAATGCGTCTCTGGAAAATTTTGCTTTAATACCAAAGAAGTTTGGGATAAACAACGTGCACAATAATAATAATCATGTCACAATGTGATACATTGTCATTCGCCACAATATCAAGCATCGTGTTATATACCTACGCTTTATATGTAAAAATAATTTCATCTTCGCATTTTATTGCTTTATTGATAAGATGAAAAAAACCCCGAATAAAGGCACAAGTCACAACAGTGTCTCTCCTATTAGTATAAAGTGTGTAGTCATACTTCTACTTTTGATTTATAGAATTACAAACCATACCCCGAAAAAACACAATATTTATCATGAGTATTATTCTACAAATATTAAATTCATTTACACAAATCTAACATGTTATTCTCTGAAGGCCATTTTAAACTCTACATTTTATATTGTTTTAAAAGTTATGAAACTCTATATTAAAAGTTATGAATTTCAATCGGAAATTACTTCGATTAGTCATGTTTTATTACTCATTGGCATCACTCATCGCAAAACAACGATATGTGCCTCGTAAACAGACCACGATAATAGTGATGTCAGGGTCCCAAAATATGGTGTCGGCCTTTGGCGAGCGTGTTGAAGATATACTCAAGTAAGCAGCCGACACGTTTTTGACTGAGATGTGATAATAATTCGAACGGCCTCTACGCGTTCATGTGTTCAAATATCTCACGAAAGCACATGTGATTGTAATACTTATATGTTTAGTAATAAATCACACATTAGCGTATCAGTGTTAACAGAAGGTAAACACGACATTATAGGTTGTGTACGAGTTATCTCTGTGGAACCTGTTTCTGCAGTTCACTATGTAGGCCGCCATACCACATAGATATGGCGAATGTGTTCGCTTGTACACATGTTGGTGTATATTTTGAAATCAACACAAAATGTTCGCTTTAAGTTCACCGCTGGTTGTTTCAACACAATTAACATAATTATGTAGTTACGTATACACTCGTGTATGTGTTCTCGAAGGTGTTATTTTGATTCGAGATGAAATAGTATAAAGCAATCGACACGGTTGGGCCACTACTAAACATAACATTACATCTGTATGTTACGTTAGGACTACAAAGCTAGACTCGTGTTTTACTAATGCGTTTGTGTAGCGACTGTCGAGTAGTTCTTGAGAGATACACGTTATTAAAGTTAAAATCAATTCTAATCAGTAAATAAACGATTTAAATAAAGTAAATACAGCAAAATACCAAGTAGACATAAACCCTTATCTCATTTTATATTGGGCGTCAGTAAAGAATTGTGACACCCGGCAAACTAGTAATTGGGAATTCAATCCGAAATGTTCCAGTCACTTTGATTAGCATGCCCTAGAATGATTTGCATCGTCTCAAGTTAGAATCGTACATTTATTATTTTATTTACACTTTTATGTTAAAATAACATTAATTTAAATATTATTACCGTCCATATTTTGTCAAAACCAATGTACTGAAAACACCTCGTGCTTTGAATCCGCCATATGGTATATCGTATCATATCCGAATCATATGGTAATATCAAAAAGGCATCACAGACAAATTTACAATATATAATTAATATATGTCGCTGTAATATATAATATGGAAGATTTTTATGTAGTCGTCACACAATCGGTATCTATTATATAATATATATGTTTGCATTCATTATCTGCTCAATAATATGTGTTGTATTAATATATTGTAATCTATGATATACATCGTATAATATACATATATCATAGGCCAATCGGTGCCGATCTTAAAGCAGTTATCAGAAAACGCGAGAACATTTTACGATCCGCAACAATGTAATGCAAAACAAGAAACACTCTCATTGCTATGTATTTGTGTTATAACTATTTCCAGTGGAGACTGTTGGAATCGATCGTCGTCTATTTATAAAGATCTGCAGATGTTGCGGTACTCGGGCTTTCTATCAGCGTTCCGTTTCAGATCTATTTGATTGCTATTACAACTATTCTATTGTCCAAGAAATTTTTGGGGTGTTGAGAGCTGTACTGCGAATCGAACCCCCTACTCACTAGTTAGGATCCCTAGCTGACCCATAGGCCAGTCAATTTGTAACTCCGTGGTTTTTTTTTCCATTAGTTCTATAGTAAATACCGATGTTCCACGTTTTACTTCTCACATGTTTCCGAAACACTATTAAGTGTAGCGTAAAAGATGGATTCAAATCGGGCAACACATTAGAAAATATCGTGAAGCTGGCGTTGTTTATAAACAGCTGTGAGACACCATTCACGATGACCATGCCTTTTTTTCAAAAAATCTCTTTCTCTCTTTCTTCAAAATATACATAGGTTTTCAGTAGGTATGTATATGCGTGCTAAAAATCCCAACTGACAATTATTTAGATTGCGAGTTCACGCAATTCGCTCATTTTTTCGTTGAAAGTACTTTACTTAATAATGTGTGCTCAAAATAGATGCTCGACGATTTTCCCATGGAAACGGGTTCGAGACTTAGCGCTGTCGACGAAGCAATGTTGATTGGAACATCTATTTATGTCGATCACGTGGAACAATTTTAATCGTACTTTATCGGAATTCCGATAACTGATGTGCTTTTTACTTTGGCTTGACGTACAACTACGATAAAAGCAGTAGCAAAGAGGCGTAGTAAGACTGAACTTTTGAGGGCTTTTAAGACTAAACATATAAGAAAGACTAATGAAAGATAGTTACAGTGTATGTATCAGTTAAGCTGTCTATGCGCTGATGCAAAGTACTTATATTTCATGTGTAAAGAGACTAAATAAAGCATTTTTATTCGTAAGCGCGAGAGGTTTTGACCTGAAGAAGGCAGTAGAAAATATTATCAGATATTAATCCCCCTCCTGGAAATATATACAATGAAGGACAAATAAATATAGGTGTATAGCCTATAACTTTATATTGCAATTAATTAAATTAATGACGCTAATTCATCCTTTATCTTTTGACTCTCTATATAATCTGTCTCTCTTGATACTGTCTTTTTTTTCTTAAATATCTGAGAACGATATTTGCATCGTTAGACACACAATGTGTTATGTTAATGATCTGAAAAATTAAAGCCTTATCTTTTATCTGGTAATCTCAAGGCTATGCTGACTTATACGGCGATTACACCGCTCTTTATGCAAACACGAAATATCTCTTATTGGATGGAACTGATTTAAAAATATAAAGACGAGAAGAGGCGCTATAGAATATCTTATGATATAGCTGCTATGATTTACAGAAGAATTATTACGTATACCATCCAGTTCTTAAAACAATACAATACCTTGCGCGCGTATTTCCTCGAAGGGGTAGGGAGAGGAATATAATTAGGAATATAACTAGGAATATAACTGAATATATAACTAAATACATTATCACGTCTCACTGTGACATAGGGGGGTGCTTATTGCAATACACGAGGCACCGAATCCAAGACCTTTCTATGAGTAGTCGCGCCTCCGGCTACTCGATCAACTGGGCAGGCAATAAACATTTGATAATGATATACGCGCTGTCCGGCTGGAAATTCGACGCACAATCTTTAATTCCCTATTAGGGCTACGACACAGACAGAAATATACGAAACATGTCAATAATATGCCTCAAACACTCAACGTCTCTTATTACCGATCGCACTTCCTTACTGATACTTAATTCAACTGTACTCCATAGTACGAGAGCACTGGTGAACATTATCGTATATGTACTCGACATTTCAAGGGTTAAATGTGTTCGACATTTCGTAACTTAACGAAAGGTTTACAACTTAACCCTTTCAATACCGTTTAACCCTGTACTCGTAATTAATTTGTCACAAATATTGAAAATACGTAATGTATGTTGGAAACGTACCCAATTACTTATATGTATGTGGAGTTCAAACTGAAATATCATAAACGAAATGACGAGTTAATTTATGTTGAATGCCTGAAAAAGGTTGTTGAAAAAGCTGTGACAAAAACTGGACTGCAAGTTCGTTGTTGCACTTGACTGGTTGTAAATAAGTGGCTGAGGAAGGTCGCGGAATGCTCTCGTGAAAATAGTTTGTGATAAATTGCGGTCTTAGCGTTTCGTGTGAGACCGGCGGCGGCCCTGGTGATACATGCCGGCCTTGATGTGTTGACATAGCCGATTACATACATTTTTATTGAGAATTATCTATCGGCGCCTCAACTTCGCCTATATTTTTAAACAATTGTGCGCCGCTTGCCGTATGGAGAATCTACATATTTCAGGCGCTCGTTAATTTCTCTATATGCTAATGAAAGTACTGGTAAGAAGATTACTCATTATTATTATTGTAGTTATATCATCACACCAGCTGTCTCACGGATATGCAGAGCGCACCGAGTGCCAAATGTGTCTGTCTATCCTTACAAACCTGTCATGTTTCTTCCACATTCATCAACCCCTTCATTCATGGCTCTAGGTTTTGACGACTTCTAACATTCCATCAGTCAACGTTGATTAAATTTGCAAAATCTGTACATTTAACAATGAGTACAGTTAACAAAATAACATATTCAAAAATATGTATACGATTAACCAGACGGAATATCCAAATTTATCGTTTAGATGTCTGCCATGCTGAAAGTCGAACCTGCGACTTTCTATTGGAAAGGTCAGCGTGGTGATCATTGGCGAGACACCTTATTTTACAGCTCGTACGGCGTTTACGATGTAATAGAACCAAATGTTACCCGCAATCAACCCCTATGTGTTTATGTAACATTTAATTAAGTCAGTTTAGTTTTTACGTGACAATTTACAAATATTATTAATAATACGTGATCACGCCAGTTCTCTTACAGGGTAGAGGCGCTCAACTATAGTTTTATCACAAATTTAAGTAATTGACTGCCTTAACCCTCTCAATATGACAGCAGACCCATACCTACTCCAACAGCGGAATGATAAAATGGTCGATATTATTATTCATTTTTAGGTAAATGCAAAATGTTGTCCACATTGTTTTTTTGGATTTCGTAGCATATTATGGACAAGGCTTATAGATAGATATTAGATACATAACTTTAGCAAATTTGCACAACGACTCAAGACTTTACCTAATAGTTTAATACAACAATTCAAACTTTAAGAAGTTTCATGAAAATCCATTCAGCGGTTGTAGTGAAAAAGAAAAAGATAGACACTACTGATTTACACTATTGAAAGGGAGTCCATATGAGTTCTGTAAAGGAAACATTAATAAATTGTTTCGTCTAATCGACGTGCGAATATTTATTTTAGGTAGAGCTCTGACATTTAAAATTAGTGACTTTATAAAATGTCTCATTCGAGACAGTTCTAAGTTTGAACATGCCCTGACCTATTTAAGTGACCTATTAGCCACGGGTAACCGCGGCTTCAGGAGACTCATCGGTCTATATAAATTTATGGGTCGGTTTACAAAGTAGACAACAGTGATGGCTCGATTACACTACAACACGAGTTACCCCCAAGTTTATTATTAGTTGATGCTGTTCACGTATCAAAACGGCGAGTTTGATATTTTGTATGTAGTTTGGAAGTAAACATTACCATATATGTAAATTGAGAACTACTTTATATATAGATAGGTATTACATTAGTCATCAATTTGTTACAGAGACCGACCACCCAGACATATATTACAATGTTTGATACAATCTATATTTTTACAAATTTTCAATGAAAATGCCTTATTGTATTTTTTTTATTTTTGATATATTATGATATTTTTTTCTTTGTAGGCAGTCAAGTATAAAAAGGTATTCTTAGAATGTAATTTATCTTCTGCTTCGAGGCTTCAGATCGTAGCGGATTTGTTTTTATTATATCCACTCCAGTCCCCTTCTCTTCACATGATTTAAAAACATTGCTATAGTAATGTTATTCAGACTGTGATATCGGTTCATATATTTCATACATACATACATACCTATATGGAACGATTTCACAGTCATAATAATTTATTGCGTCGTGGGTTCTATCTAAATAATACGTAAATAGTACGGTATTTTTGTATGTTTTTACACTTTTGACACTAGTAATAAGGTTTCCTCCATCAAATATTTGTTTTTCGGGACAAGATGCATTCTCGTCTGCGGCTAGGTTGTTGGTGCACTGAATCAAAAGCTTCGCCTTTTCAGAATACAAATATGATTTGTTTTCATGGTAGTTAGAGTTATGTATGGTACATGTATGTATGCTACATTACCGTATTTGGGTTTTATTTCGCTAATGTATTTGGAGATTTGTCAAACGAACTAATGTGTACTATTTGGCATTTAAACTGCTCTGTTCTTCGAGTTCTCAAACTTATTTCGTCCACTGCCCGTTTTAAAATTCAATAATTTTTTGGCGTCCCCTGAGATTACTTCATATTAAACTTACCTAGTGTTATATATGAGTGTTATACTTTACCGCCCCCTGAAAGCCTTCAGCGTTCAAGAGGGTGTTATCGCTCATTTTGAGAAACAGTGCTAGTGTCACACCATTCACGTTAACTGTCGCCACTCTGTTGGACTGTTATAATCTTACGACACACATCCACAGGAGTGTTGTTACTCCTTTTTTTTTTAAGAATTAGTTATGAGTAATTGTCGCTATAAACAGGCCGTGTTGAAATATTGTTTAAATCTATGTAGTCTTAAACATTAAATTCGCAATAAAAATACAGATGAGTCGCCAGTAATTATAAAAAAATTCAATATGGGCTGAGTACCTACATATTAAGCGTATTTAAATGTAACTCGGAATAGAAAAACTAGTTAGAATGATGTTTTCAATATTTTCTATTTCGTTATTTGCTTTTTAATTTATATAACTAGTAGTACACAATAGAAGTTTTTATTTGCTACTCTGTTTACGAGATCAGGCAGACCTGTTGACTTCACTCAAGAGTATTTTGGAAATAGAGAAGATACATTCTATGGGGAACAGAGCTCAAACCTCGACGTCACTGAAGGGTAGAGCTTATAGAGCAATGTAGCAGCAACGTATAGGTCGTAATCGCTAGACTGTCCGTGACATTTATACCCAGCCAGATACGTATTTTAAATTATACCTACATAATATCTATTAGATCAAGTCGCAAAACTTGTAAAACAGTCCTTGAAGTGTCATAATTGAAGTGAAGTTGAAGTCTTGAAGTGTGAAAATATCAAATTGTGTGCACTGACAGAGAGTCGCATTCGGCGTATTTACATATATTCTGTAACCATGTATTTTATCTATCGAAGAATTGAGAGTTTAAAAATTAATATGCAAACTTTTGTCAATCTGTCTCTTATAGACGCTCACAGAACTAGCTACGCCTTGTTCTTGCGAATGACCATATGTGAATTTTCACAAGATTAATATCTTGTGAATACGTGTAATGATAATTCATTATACGTATCCCGGCACAACAGCAGGGCAAGCGTCTTGTACTGATTCCGATCACTTATTAGTTAGTCACCTAGAAAACGTTAGAACACGAGCTCAAGAATAAATGTCACCAACAATCAGGTGTTAAGCATGTAGACTTGTCCAAGTCGAGCAAGATGGCAGCCACCTTCTATCTACTTCTTACCCTTTATTATGACACATGGCGCTTATAGATGTAGACTAATCTCCTACAAGCCGACAGAGCAATGTCAATGTCCCTGTCGAATGTTATTTTGAAAATTTATCATATTATGTTATGTTCAACATCATTAAATCTTGAGTACAACACAAACATTAATCGTAAAAAAAGTTAATCGTAATGATAGACATATAACTATGTTCAGATATTACTTATTAATTTAACAGGTAGTATGTTACACATGTATTGAATGTCGTGTCAATCACTGAATCAATTATTTGTTTAATATGGTACAAATTTATTCCAAGCTATTTAATCCCGGTCAGCTGCCGAAGTATTTAGAAAATCGACTCCGTATTAGGGTGCACCTGTGTCCCTTTTGCGACTTATTAGCATATATACATTAAACAAAATGCAATTAATTGGCAATTCCTACTTGCATTCTGTTTGAACTTTACGTTGGTTCGCACTTTGTTAATTGCCGGTCAAAACCTAAATGCATATTATGTTGTTAGGGAAAAGTGGCAAATTTTCATTGACAGCTGCGTACTGCGGCTCATGTTTATAGTTCAACATGTCGCAGTCCTTAGGCATTCGTTACTTAAGCTATTAGATGTATATTCTGTTTGAATTTTAGTGTCGGTTTAACATCGCTTCGTTTTGCATTCTCGTAGGCTATTTCTATAACATAATGAAATGTGGATTGTTTTGAAAAGTCAGTAATAGTCTACCACAAACGAGCTGACTATTGCAGTTTATGAATCAAACATAAAAGCCGCTTATTAAAAATATTTTGTCTTAAATAAATAAGATGCTCTATTTAGGAAGGCTTACAGCCATATATACTGCACTCTGCGTTAAGTATGTAATCATTGATAGAACCATTTCCGGGAGGTTATTAAATAAGGGCTACTAAGAAGCTTACATTAATTTATTTGTAGACCAAATAACAAGCATGTAACTTTTAGTACATAGTTTTTATGTCGCTATTAAATGATTCACGCTACTACACAATAGATGTCGCTACTTGTAGTACATTCTAATGTCCTGTATACTATTATGTCTCTAAATGAATACGGAGAGCATTATGTCATTAATTATTTACGATGTTCTTACAACTGCGTATAAGGATAAAAGTATAGTTTGGTAACTCCAACTGGATTGGAAGTGTGCCAAAATTAATATAATAAATATATTTGTCATGAAATGTTGCCTAATATAATATTATAGGTTTACGCGACAGCATGACACAATAATGTAATACGAGTATTTGCGTAAAACTGGAATCGTAAATGCTTTTAATAAGGAGTTGTTTTAGTATTCCATCAAGAGATGGCGCTACTAGTCTTTAACATCTTGCTATTAAAATGTACCTACGCCTTAATCGTTTTACATATCATAAAAATTGATAATCGTCTGGTCGATCCTTCAAGATTTGGTGTTTATCACCATATTATTTACATTTAGCAGTAATCAATTTCAAAATGCTCGTAATTCATCAAAGAATTTAGGCCCCGTTCACTGTGGAATTGTGCAGGTAATATCTCTCCTAAATCTTTTAATTGTACACATAAATTCCGTTATTTCATTAAGTCGGTGCAAAATTGGTGCAACCATATGATGACTATT
>DWME01002376.1:0-21073 GCA_018244795.1 Parelbella ahira ahira | reverse complement strand
TCTCACAATTTTAACACCTTACTTCGGGTACCGATCCTTCATCATCATCATCATAATCATCTCTCAGTCCACTGCTGGACATAGGCCTCCCCCAATGAGCGCTATCGCGCCCTGTCCTCGGCTTAAAATAAATAAATAAATATTATAAATTCATTCACCTTTACAGTATACCTGTCCAGCGTAGTCGAAGATCTTGGTAGCTCCATCACTCCTGCGCTCAAGAACCTGGAGAAATCCCTCCGAGCGGCCACACAAAGCCAGACTGACTGAATATTGTTACAAAACTACATTAATGAATAATTATAAAGCAAAATGTTACGTTATATATACATACATATATATACTGATTGTAAACTATTTACGCTGTATGCTCATTGTATATACCAACGTAAGAAAGATTAAAAAAGTATAGTGTAATGTTTTTTTTATTAACTTTATTACTATTACATTTCACCTGTACTTTGCTGAAGGGGTAGGCAGGTGGGTCTAGTACAGCAGCACCGACAAATGCAGCTTTTCACCAGTTATGTCTTGTGAGGTGGGTGAACCTCTTACCGTATACTGGCACAAATCCAGACTGTTCTACCCAATAATAATTTGATTTGGTGATTAAACCCCAAGACCTTTTGCTCAGCAGTCACACTTGTAACCACTAGACCAACAAAACAATAAAACCATGATTATTAGCTATTAAGCCATTAGCTATTAGCTATTAACCATGATTATTAGCCGTTATAAGCTAATTGTAATCGAACTATTTTAATATCTACAGAAATGTTCAAAGAAGATTCAAGTATTTCGTATTTATCATAGACAATAAAATTAGTATCTTACTTCTATAAAAACTTTAATGCTATCATTGGCATATATATACACAGAATATAAGCTTACTAAATCAGCTTATTGACTACAGCATCAATCATTATTACACTGGCCATATTAAAAAAAACAATCAATATTGCTTGCTCAATATCATAATACTATATTGTGATATCTTTAGGAGTGATTGGTTGGGCCAGGCATAAACATAATTTTTATTCTCAGAAAAATGTCACATAGCACTGGGTGATTTGTTATTAAAATCTTTTTCATGTCGACCTCATAATTTGATGGAATATTAAAGAAATATAGAACAAAATCATTTAAAACAAGATAATTAACACACCTACAATACACAGAAATATTTTCTTGGTTACTACTAAATTTCTAGAATACTAATTATATTGACAGTGGTCATATTAAATTTTTATCAATAATATTACATTATTAATATAATATTTATGTATAATGTATAGCATAATTACATTACACTTATTATGTTCAAAGTAACATGTGTTGAGTATTGCAGACAAAATACCATACACTGTGCCATGTATCTATCCACTCACAATAGCAAAAAATGAAAAAAATTATTCAGCTCCATTGTTTTATTGCAGATATCAGAATTGTCACTTACATTAATTGCATTTAGACATAATAATCAACAATGATATACATAGAATTCTTTATTCAGTCATATGTAAGCATTTGGTTCTTAAAATATACATGAAAATATCTATGAAGTATGCATGGATAGAGATTGTTGGCACCCTGTGATCTCTGCTACCCTGTAAGAGGACTAGAGTGAAAATATTGTAATTGGTGATGATGATGATGATCAACCTAACAAAAACTGGCTAAATTGGAACTTTTAGTTGCTGTGCAGTTCTAATATAGGTTCTTTCGTAAATACTTAAAACTGTAAGACAGCAAAACGTGGTCAATTATCCCAAATCTCATGATTTGGGTCAGTTTCTGGTATGTAGTCTTTCTGTAGGATGCGCTCAGGTTTTGATAGCGAGGCGATGACTTTGAGCGGGCGATCTTCTGCCATGATTGGCTCCTTTGACGGACATTCTCTGACGTGAGCTTGAAGTTTCTCTTGCGGGAGACGGTGAGTAGCGTTGTAAGGACAGATCGCCAAAGGCGTTGACTTCGTCTGGCATTTCGCTATATGATATTGGATACGTAGCCGCGGCACCCGGTGCTGCGAGTTGTATGGACACGAGACGAACAAGTCAGATTCCATTTTCCTAAAAAAAATGGATAAATGTGGAAAGATTACTGAATAATTGTTAAATTAATTGCTTTCAATAGCTATTATTTACCTGTTGTCTAGTTAACTGGCAAAAGAAACAAAAAAATAATCATTCAAAACACAAATTGCAATTGAAGTGTTTACAAATGGAATGTCACACTGTAACGTGTAAAAATAATCTATAAAGTGATAATGTGTATTGCGTTCCGTTATCTAATATTTTCGTTTCAACTTTGAAAAGATTCAGTATAAATTATATTGACCTTATAATTATTTGAAACCAAATTGCTACTCGATATACAATATAAATTTAAAATATAATTGAATTGAATAGCTAATAAAATGATTGATTTTTATATATAAGGTCATTTAAGGCTTTGTCGTTTAAATATTGTTAATTGGATAACTTCTAAATTAATATTAGGCTTTATATTTGTTTTGAAATATTTGGTCTAAATTAATAACGAAATGTTTAACGCAAACACATTGACCTAATAATCATGTATGTTTAATGCTTTTACCGCATAATGAATTCATTCAATCATATTCTATTAAAATGAAACGTAGATGTTTACCCCTCACTGCCACTTACCATCTGTCAATGTCATTGCAAGACAACACATTAAAAAAATATGAACATTTTCTAACAAATAATTGAATACATGTCAAGAGAAATTAACTAATATAAATTGTTATAAAAATGAGTTCTAACAAACGTATGAATACTCCAGATGGTAATAATGCTGTTTTAATATGATTTATCGGTCCGTATTGTCATATTTGGAACCTGTTTTAGTTAACTTTAACAATATCTAAATGATTGGAAGACAACTAATAATGTTAATAATATTATCAAGTGTGAGATAATATGTTAGTTATTGGAATATTTCTGATTAATGGCCACAGCCTCCATCAACCAAAAATTCATTAGGGACAGCTATAAAAATTCATCTTTTTATGCTCACTCTTTAATATTATTACGTAGTACGAATTCAAAGTTATAATTACTTAAGATCACGCCTGTAATCTCCGAAGAGGTGGCAGAGGAGTGTCTTACACTCCCATGTTTCACCAATTATGTTTACATCCCATGGAATAGGTGGTGAGCCTAAATATATGGTAAATAGGATTTGTACCCTGTGTATGGTAATCCATACACTGGGCACAGATCCACACTCCGAGTCACTACTAGTAATTTTAAATAAGAAAAACCTAATAGTACCTGACCCGGGATTTGGTCCCAAAAACTTCCGATCCTCCATCAGTCTTACAACCACTTGACTAACGAGGCAATCCAAGTTATAAATATATTATGTAAAAAAAATATATATGTGATTTTTCACAATATTTACCATTATATTTAAACAATTTTCCTATATTGGAGGTTTATTTATCTAAAGCTCTATTCCTATATCTTCTCACTGAATGTTTTCAGTGTGTCAATTGAAAGCCATTATTGTCTCTACTGACACCTCAATTGAAATTTCACTTATCCCATTTGTAATATTTAAAAAAAATTAGACAACATGTACTAAACTCAGCTCTATAAACAACATGTACACTCAGTCCATTTTCCAGAATTTATTTCAACCCTTTTATCATTCCACTGTTGGTATATGGGTCTCCTCTCATAATGAAAGAGTTAAAGGCATAGTCTACCATGCCGGTCAAATGCGGGCTGGCAGGCTTCACACACCCTGGAGTTTTTTATGAACCCTAAGATGCACAGGTTTCCTCTTAATGTTTTTCTTTGCCATTAGCAAGTGATTTTTTTAACCACTAAGCTATCACTGCTTTCTTTCTCAAAAAATTGACTCCAATCTCAAAAAACAGCATCAGAACTATAATCCCCAAGGGCCAGGCAGAGCCTGGTACACTTCCATATATATATAAAAACAACAAATATAAATATCAAAATAATTTTGTAATGTCTTCATTTTTCTTCACAGCCTCACAGAGTACAAAACGACCGAAGAGGGAGTGTAGTTATGGAGAAAAGTGTTACAGACTGAATCCTGTCCACTTCAAAGAGTACAGTCATGCACATTGTGAGTTTTTTAAAGTTATCCTGCTTCATATATAATACAAACATACAAATTGTGATCCCTATGTCCATAGAGATAGGCAGAGGTTACAAATTTCACCTGCTGTGGCCCTAACAGTCTTCTTTTGCTTCTCCTAAAATAAAGATAGCCCAAGTCACTCTTCATAATGTTAACTACCTGCCAGTAAAAGTCACATCAAAATCAGTTCAGCCATTTTGGAGATTACTGACAACAAACAGAAAGACTTAAAATTAAAAAATTGCATTACTTTTACTGTATACATTACTTTCATGTGCACTCATTGAAAAGCTATTATTTTGATATTATAAACAGACACTGCCAATTTACTTATATATATACACTGTATGAGATCCTTGGAGGATCATGTGTTGTGGCACACCTTGCAAAAGATCTAGCTCCGGCAATGAAACAGTACAGGCTAATGTGATGATGATCATGATGTGTACAGTGTAGAATCAAACCTGCTTGCGGTTTCCATTTCAGTGGAATCAATCCTGGACAACTATAATGGCACTGGCGACTACCTCATACCAGACAGACTGATGTTACAGAGAAGCATGATCAAAGACCAGCTGGATGTCATAGTGGAGAAGCAGCTCTACAACCCTAAAAAGAATACTGAAGATAAGCAGATGTCAGTAAGAATACATCATCATCATCACCCTACCCCCCTCCACAGGTGGACACGGGCCTCTCCCATAGCACACCACCGAGCTCAATCTTCAGCTCTTTGAATACAATCGCAGCCAGCCAGTAAGAATTCAGATAAATAAAATAGAAAGCAGAGTTTACAAGGCTGTGGCCATGTGATGGCCTATACTAAGTAAAAAGAAGTTAGTTTACTACAATTATTTTGGAAAGAAATTTCTACTAGACTAGTCACTAGATTAAACTACTAAAAATTGCAACAACAAAATACGAATAAGAAAATTTCAATATTACCCAACCCTGGATTCAAACCAAAAACGAATACTCAATACTAATTTTCAAAAATCAAGCACATTTTTTGTTACAAGTTCTTTTACTTATCATCATATATATTCTATTCATTAATAATTTGAATTCAGCCATTTCTCTTCTAATTTTCAGTGATGTATTAGATGATAAGACAACAAAAACTGATAAACCCAGCACCACTGGTTCTCCAAGTGAACCTATCGTGTCCAGCACACCGTCAGCTAAAAAGGAGGAAGCTAAACCAGCTCCAGTAACTCCAAAAGGTATATATGAACAGATTGTCACAATTGTAATTTCTTTAAGGTGTGTGATGTGTGCCAACCCTCACTTGGCCACTGTGGCACACTAAACATCCTCACCATGAGTTGAGACGTGTGTTTCAACAGTGGAATATGAAAAGGGTCGGAAAAATCTATATGTATATACTAGCTGACCCAGCCACGCTTTGCTGTCACTGTTATAAAAGTTTAAAGAAATTTACGTTAAAATTTGAATTTGATGAAAATGATGGATAATAATAATTAACTGATCTGTCATTCCACTGTTGGAATATGGGTCTCCTCTCATATTGAGAGGGTTAAGGCCATAGTCTGGCCCAGTGCGGGTTGGCAGACTACACACACCTCACAACTTTTTTTTTTATAAATTCTAAAGTGTGCATGTTGCCTCACGATGTTTTCCTTCACCGTTAGCAAGTGATATTTAAATTTAAACGCACTTTTGTAAATCAGCACCCCCGGAATGAAAGGCTGAATTCTTAACCACTAGGCCATCACTGCATATAACTAAATTTGTTATTATCATATCAGATCCAGACTACCGGCCGATAGTGCCACCCCTGAGGGCGCCGCGCGACTTTTTGAAGGTGGTGTTGCCCGCTGGCGGCATGGCGGCCAAGCACGCCGCCCAGGCTCCCTACTACATATTCTACACGACCATTGATGACTCCGTGGAGACCCACAATCAGCCATACTCCATCACTTTTTTGGGTAAAGTATGAAAGAGAGAGAGATATTGTGCTTAACATTATTCCTGTTATACTTATTTAATATTATTGTTATTATAGGGTTAAAGTCATAGTCAGTATATGTATATAAGTATCGTCTATAGCCTTAACCCTCTCATTCTGAGAGGACACCGGTGTTCCAACAGTGAAATGATAAGAGGGCAGAGAGAGAAAAATTGACTAGCCAGATGTTGCAGTGGTTACAGAACCTGACTATTAGGCAGGGGGTTGTGAGTTCATTTCCCGGCTCGAGTACTATTAGATTTTTAAAATTTCTAATAGTGGCGCGGATTTTGGATCTGTGCCTGGTGTAGACAATAAGCTCATCACCTATTCCATGGGATGTAAACGTAACCAGGAAAGCGTGAGAATGTTCTAAATTCATCTGCCTACCCCTTCAGGGATTAGAATCATCGTTTTACATTTATTTATGACAGTTTAGTCAAAAAGCCTAGCAACACTTGATGTCCAGTATAAGGCTGTGCAAAGCTCAATAAATATTTGTTTTTTACGTACTCGTGTCACCTTACAGAAATTCTGGACCGCAGCCTGGGCGAGCTAAAGTGTTCCCTGCAAATAAATTTCATGGTGGAGCTGGGCTGGCTCCTCTCCCAGTACTACTTCGCTGGTTACAGGTGAATATTGTAATGTGTTGTTTGATTGACCTTGTTTTGGACCTATTTTGGAAAAAAAATAAATTTACTAAATGGTGGCTTTAATTAAAATTAAAAACAATACCAATAGTTATTACTATCTATTAATAATAATTGCTACTATCTGACTAAAATGTAACACACAAAAAATAGTTATTATTATCCTCAGAGATCTTTTGTATTGTATTGTCATATGATAAAATTAATTACTATTGAATCTAATTGAAATTAAACATAATCTATACTTTTTATTAAAATTTAAGTGTAAGTAAACGTAATATCACGTCCGTAATCCCCGTAAAGGCAGGCAGAGGAGTGTAATACACTCCCACGTTTCAAAATTACATTTACATCACAAAATAAAATAGGTGATCAGCCTATTGCCATACACCGGACGCAGATCCAGACTCCGGGTTAGTAATAAGAATTCAAATTAGAAAAACCCACCCTTACCTCCTATTCCACGTTGAGTCATATCTTATGAACCGTGGGAGTGTACTACACTCCTCTGCCTACCCTTTGGGGCAGTACAGACATGATGTCAAATTATATGTTATAGCAATTGTTCTATAATTATTATTGATTTTATAATGCATGTTTTCAGCATGAAAAAGCTGACAATACTCTATGGCGACGACTCTCTGCCGGAACTGAAGACCATAAACAAGAAGAAACCACACATAGACGCCCACTATGTGGCCATGGCCACGCCCTTCGGGAAACATCATACGTTAGTATCAAAGTACATATTGTAATAACAATAATATAATAATAAAAACGTGACATCACGCCTGTAATCCCCGAAGGGGTAGGCAGAGGAGTTTAGTACATTCCCACATTTCACCAGTTACTTTTACGAATAGGTGGTGAGCCTATTGCCACACAACGGGCACAGATCCAGACTGGGAGTCATCACTAGAACAGATATAGCTTAAATTATTATATAATAAAGCTGATTGCTTGTTGATGTGTTATATGTTTCAGCAAGATGATGATCCTGTGCTACGAGGACGGCTCCCTACGCGTGGTGGTGTCCACCGCCAACCTGTACCTGGACGACTGGGAGAACAGAACCCAGGGGTGTGTGAGGATCCTCGGATCGAATAATATTTCGTTGATCTAATAAAACCTTGGCAAAACGTAGCGGAGGACGTCCTTCCGCTGGAGTGACTATATATGCAATGGCTGACATCGGTTCGATGCCTGTGTCCAGCAGTGGAAGGGAGTAGGCTGATGATGATATTCAATGAAAACTCTCAACCATGTTTACTAATTAATTTCATTACGGTATCTTGGGCAGCTTCCAATCGCGAAAAGTGTACTTCGAGTTGGAATTATAAATGAGTCATATCTGCATCACTAAGTTTACTAACTTACCCTACCTAATCGTAGTCTTCTATAGGTTCTTCTATAGTTAACTTTTCGTTTTATAAAATTTAATAGCTTATCAACTTCATACATGTATGAGTCAAAAACAAAAAATACCTGGTCGGGATGAGGTCACTACGCCACATATGCGACCTGATACTCGCCGAGTGCGTTCGTAATACTGTTGCAAGAAAAGTGCTTCGTATGGAAGAGTGTGTCGGTGTAAAAATGAGAAAGAACATACTAAATGGTTCAGATGTGTGAGAGAACAGCTGATAAAAGAATAACAAGAATGATAGGAGAGGTCTATGTTCAGGAGAGGACTTTGTCGACGGTCTTCTACCGTAAGTACATGTTTCCAATGTCTATGTTATTGTATAAACATTGTCGGTTGCCCCAGGCTATGGCTCAGCCCGCGCTGCCCACCGCTGGGCGCGGAGGCGATGCCATTCGACGGCGAGTCGCCCACCATGTTCAAGCGCTCCCTGCTGAACTATCTACATCACTACCACTTGCCGCAGCTGGCTTTCTACGTGGAGCGAGTGAAGAGATGCGACTTCTCGCATATCAAGTGGGTACACTGAGCTTTCTTATATTTAATAATCAAATATGACAAACATACCAACATGTCACCTGACAATTCCAGAGTCTGAGTCACTACTAGAAATTCTAAGTTTAGAAAAATCCAATAGCACCCGACCCGGGAATTGAACTCAGTACCCTCCCCACTCGACCAACGAGGCAATAATTATAATTATAATATATTGTAATTATGAATGAAGGCATCCACTCAGCTCTTAAAGTGTGCCTAAAATAGAAACTCCACCTCAAATCCTCTCTCCATTTCAGTGTGTTCCTAGTATGCTCTGTGCCTGGCTCTCATTTCGATTTAGAATGGGGTATGGCTAGGGTGGGCACCCTGCTGCGGCAGCACTGCTGCATACCGCGCGAAGAGAACAGCAATTGGCCTCTCCTGGCACAAGCCAGCAGCCTGGGCAGCTTCGGCAAGGATCCTAAGGTTGGGTTTTAGTTTTTTGTCCACTATTGGAACTCGGGTCTCCTCTCAGAATGACAGTGTTAAGGCCACTCTGCCACGCTGGGGTGCGCTTTATCAGTCTTCACACACCTTAGAATTTTATTTTGTAAACCCTAGGGTGAGCAGATTTCCTCACGATGTTTTCCTTCACCATTAGCAAAGTTCAGAAGTAGGTAGGTAGCAAATAGGTAAAGTAATCAAGCAATGTTCATTGTCCTAGCAGGTCTGTATCAGATAACAGAATGGTAGAAGACCTTAAGACAGAATAAACCTATCGTATTAACAAGTTATAACTCATTTGGGAGAGGAGTGTAATATGTCAAACACCAAATCTTTCAGTAAATGGCTTTGAAAGTTTCAAATCATAATTATTCTAGGTCTATCAGATGTATATATACATAATAAAAGTCATAAAATAATTATAATTGTAAGAAATGTTTCAACCATTTTAAGAAAAGTATTTTTTTTGTCATAAGACATAAATAGATTGTTGTATTAATTTTATACTAAATGTAGTCATCATTATCAGCTTCTCACCATCCACTGCTGAACATAGGCCTCTCCAATAGAAAGGTCTCGTGTAAGGCCTTTCACATGCATTTGTAGGAACACAAATTCTGCCTTATACTTGCAGTACACAATGTACTGACTATGTATTCTGTATAGCTGAACTTTAAATAAATAAACAAGTAATGTCTGATGACTCCCCAGCTGTGGCTGACCGGACCCTTGCTGCACAACTTCACCAAAATAAAAGATCCAACACAGACCCTGGCCTCTCCACCTGGACTAAAGCTCATCTATCCATCTCTAGGTAAGTTTTCATATTGAAATATACACACATCTATATATTGACCACTCCTCGGGCATTGCACATGTCCATAGGCAACGGTGACCACTTACCATCAGGTAGTCTGTCTGTGTGGTTGCCAAGCCAAATATTTAAATAATCTACACTCCATAGGCTGGTGTAAAATCATCTACATGTATACTATTTAGTAATACACATTATGTATATATGTTTATTAGCTGTCTGGTTACCATAGCAACCACTATCTAATTTAGGAACTAAGCAAAAATAAATCTGTCTATGTATGATTGTGTGAGTACATACCAATAGGCTGGTAAATTAATTATCATTATAATTCCAAGAAGTAGCATAAGAACGATCAAGATCTGCAAGGATAGAGATACTTGGCACTTCATGCTCTCTGATTGCCCTGTAAGGGACTTCTATGAGAATGTGTATGTATGTATAATTCCACCAGAGAACGTGGAGCAGTCCCACCTGGGGCGGCTGGGCGGCGGCTGTCTGCCCTACGCGGCCTCCGTGCACTCCAAGCAGCCCTGGCTATCCAATTTCTTATAGTATGTAAAACCTAACTCTGTTCATGAGTCAATGATGGTTATAACAGTACATATTAGAAGAAAATATCACCCTACATGTTTCACCGTGAGTCGACAGTAAAGTTCTAGACTTACCAAACGAGATAAGATCAAAGAAATTTATGATAATAATGATGATGTTGATAACGTTGATAACATTGATGATAACTAATGGAATACGGGTATATTTTAATAAATGAATGAGATTCCTTTTGTTTAACGATTTATTTTCTATAACAACAACACATAATGACATGACAATGGAGCGAGAAAACGCACTAGCACCACTCACGGACAGAACTTAAAACGTTTAAATACATTTACAAATAATGTTCTATTTTAAAGGCAAACCAGCATTTATGTAGACGCTAAACTATTTTCTTTTATTAAAAAATAATGATGGTTTTCAGTCAATGGCAAGCGAAATCCACCCACCGTAGCAAAGCAATGCCCCACATAAAGTCGTACACTAGGACTTCGGCCGACGAGCGGCGCGCCGCCTACTACCTGCTGACGTCCGCCAACGTGAGCAAGGCGGCGTGGGGCTCCGTCACGCTCAGCACGCGGGCGCTGCGCCTCCTCAGCTACGAGGCCGGGGTGCTCTTCCTGCCCAAGTTTGTTGTGAGTTGTCTGCTCGCGTGTCTGTATAACGGTGCTGATGTGTTTGTGTGGAACTCTCCCTATTTGTTTGCTTGTGTATGACGGGGCTGCCACTGCGAGAGAAATTTCGGCATTTCTTAAAAATATGTTTGCTTGTGTGTATGTCTGTTTGCATGTCTATATGACGGGGCAGTCCGTATGAGAGATATTTCGCCATTCGATGTTAGTGTTTGATGTGCTAACTTTGTGTTTCTGTAAAAGTAAGTATGGTTGCTTGTTTGTCTGTTTGTTTGTATGTCTGTGTGACGGTCTGACTGTATGAGAGATATTTCAGAATTTACTTTGGAAACAAATGTAATTGAATTTTAATATATCTGTCTGTCTGTTTGTCTGCATGTTTACATGTCGGGCTGTCTGTCTGTCTGTTTATATGAGAGATATTTCGGCGAAGTAACCGTACTTCATTGTATTTTAGTTACGAAATTTTGTTAACCTTACTTCTGTCTGTCTGTCTGCCTATCTGCCTGTTACCTTTCAAACTGTTTGTATGTTTTTCTGTCTGTTTCCTTGCCTGCCCATTTATTTGTGTCGCGTTCTCACGTCAAAACTTCCAGGCTGATTTTGTTGTCAGGCATCGAAATAGGTGAAATTGCGGCAAAGATGAGTAGATTTTTAGATATAACTTTTTTAATTTACCTATAATATTACTTTTAAGTTTCAATTGATCCTTTCTGGGCCCTTAGAAGCTTCATTTACCGATTCGTAATATTATCGTTACTTTGTTCCAGACAAATGAAGATTTTTTCTCCCTGGAGGAGGGGGCTGCGAATAGACTGATAATACCTTACGACATACCGCCTGTGAAATATACAGCTTACATGTCGCCTTGGGTCTCAGACTACTTGTCTGAATAATACCTACAAACGTTTTCTGTATTCTGTTTGCCTCAACTGAAGTATCTTTTTCAACTAAATAAAACCAAAAAATCACGATTTTAGTACAGTTTTCGTTTTGGCTGAAACGTTTTGAACTTTCCATAGATACATAATGTCACGCCCTTTGCCTGTAAGGTTGGTTAGAGGCTGTAATATATGTGTGATATTGATTTTATTTATTATTATTACTATCAGTCTGGTGAAATCTGTTACATTTTCTACAACAATGTATATAATTGAAATTATGAATGTAACTTTTTTTAACATTCGTTCGTTAAGTTCGTACTGTATAATGTTATATTTTGAAACGCATTTATAGCAAAATAAAAATCTAAGTTTTAATGTATCATTAATAATGTACAGATAAATATATGTTAGTCATAGGTTAATGTTGATAATCGTTTGTTTGTTACCGTTTTTTATGTAATAAAGTATTTTTGTATTGAACACTTGTTTATGGTTTTATTTTCCCGCCAAATGTTATGTCGTATAATTCATTCGGTTTTCAGAAAAGGAACATTTTTATTGTAATTCATAAAAGTGATTTTAATTAAATTTGATACTAATTTTTTTCGCTGTGATTCATTATTCTAATAAATCCCTTCACACACACACGTCATTTGGAAATTTCGAATTCCCGTTCAACCAGCATCTGACATACTTAGTGGAGACAATAGTCTTGATCACCCTCCGCACCTAAATCCATCAACATTCGCAATGTCCACTTGCTTTGTCATTCTTCCATCAATCATTCTCTCAACATGGCTGAACCTAAGCAGCATGTCCTTTTCCATTTATATACCAACACTCTTTCACACTTAGCACCTTTCCTATCAACATTACGAATGCGGTCGGCGAGTGTCAGGTCGTACATACGGCGTAGGGACCTCATCTTGACTTAGTATATTTTGCTTTTCACGTATACCTATAGGTAAAAAGTCCGTAAATTATTATTTTTTAATGAACCGTATGTATAAAAGTCTACAGTAATATATCTAGGCTACGAAGCTTACCGTTGATGCTAGGACTTTTTTCTTAATTTCAATATAAAGTACACTCTTTGCGATTGGAAGTTGTCCAAGAGACACATGATTACATAACATTATTTATCACATTGGTGTAAATCTCCGGCTAATGATTATCACATAAACGTGCCTGATAAGTTACTGTTCTGGAATTTTGTTACTTAAAAACTGAATGACGCGTAGAATTACGTCAGACATTACTTCAAAGAAAAGTTTAATTAAACGATCGAGGCATATTCCTATACTCGTAGGATGGCTAAGATAATTAATTATATGTAGTTTTTTTCTTACGTAAGCTTTTTATTATCATAATTATCATAATAATGAATTTCAATAACATGTGTAATATGTGAATCAATCGATCAACAGCAATAGGCTCGAGTTTGACTACAATCTCAGCTGCCGGTAAGAGAGAAGCTTAAGCTGTATCTAGGCAAGCTTGCTACACGTTTGCCAAGATATAGGTTATTATTCACTAGTCTTGAATAGTTCCATGTTACACGAGAGTAAAGAATTCGCCCACTTATTGGGGAGGGGGCTCATATCCATGGTGCACACCTCTTTACAAAAGTGCGTTTTCAGCTCAAATATCACTCGCTAACGGTGAAAGAAAACATCGTGAGGAAAGCTACTTTATAATTCATAAAAATGAAAAAAAATCTAAGGTGTGTGAGATCTACCAACACGCAGTTGGTCAGCGTGTCAGACTATGGCCCTAATCCTCTCATTATGAGATGAGACCCATATTTCAATAGTGGAATGATAAATAGGTCGATTATTATTTTTTTACTACATATTCATATATCGTATCACTAGTGTGTAGCCGGCACAAAACATCCAACATGCCATCGAGATTGTCAAGAACCAAACACCAAATTTAAATCGCCGTCAAACGTCGCGTTTTTTGTTTAACTGAAGAAACAATAAGAATGGACGAGGAGGACGTATTCGTAGGTTGTATTTGTTGCATGAACACTAACAATTTGTTGAACCTATTTGCTTGCAACGTCGACTCCGAGGAGACTTTAGCCCGAGTGTTTCAAACCTGTTACAACATCAAGGTACATTGTTTTATTTCTTACCAAGGAGTTGTTACTCCAAGTGAGGGAAGAAACTTTTGACATTTTCCAATTTAATTGTTCATTTTCTAGAAGTTGTATAATATTATTTTTCTTGACACGTGGTTTGTATAACGGAGTATAATGAAATGTAATCGAAATAGTAATATGTGTAGATACTGTATTAAAATATAGGTTTTATGTAAAAATTAAATTACAAATACTTTTTTTTCATATTATGAGGAAATTGTTTTTTTTTTAAATTTATATATCTACTAATACAACTTTGTAGCAGAATCTACATGTCAATTTGTAGCCGTTTACAAAATGAAAATCTGTCATATTTAATTGCTGAAATTATTTTCATTGACTTCTAATAGGGATCCTAAAATGTAAATTATTTCTAATAGTCATTTGTAGTAAAGACGAATCGTTCAATCATATCAATAAAAATTAGATGAATCGTTGGATGAAAAGAGAAATAGATGATTCGATGAATAGATGAATCGTTTAGTACCTATGTATATATCTATAAAGTGGTAGATGTTAAAAGCATTAAACCCTAGTACTTTAACCTATTGACAATTAAACATATTAATTTTGACAAGAGTATAGATTAATCAGTTTTATTATTTCAAAATTTAAGTCTGTATCCAATGTATCTATCCCAAATATATTTACCCTTACGCACCGGATGCAGTCGTTCAGAAATATAGTAGAGTTGTGTCAACAGTGAATGATACAGTTGACGAGGATGATGATGATTACAGATAACAAATGAGTTCAAGTACATATGCGCCCCGTGTGCAGAGCAGCTGGAGACAGCTGCTGCGTTCAGGAACAAGACGCTGCAAAGTATTGCAATGTTGCAGAGTATCAGAGGTGGGTTAGGATACACAATCGAATGTTTCCCTGTTAAACGTATCAGCATCCTTAAAAAAGACTCGTTCGGAGAGTAGGTTGTGATCGTATTTAAAATAGAACTTGGCACGTGTGAATAAGGTCAATTTTTGCATTTTAATCGTTTTATGGAAAGAGGATGCTCGAGTGCTTACACAACAGTCGAAATGTAAAGATATGCCGTTGGAATGTGCTAAAGTTGTCTTTTAAATACGGTCAATATCTACACTGCGTGAGAGGTCTGTGTTATGTTAGGAAAAGGCTAGAAGGGGTGCCAGGGACCTAGGGGAGTGTGGATGTCACTTGCTTCTGGTTCACCATACTATACAACAGACGAGAGATTAGTATATGCCCTGGCTTTACTAACGCATGTCTACGTGATAGCTGAACTGGTTCCTGACCTATCCGTGCTCCTACATGAGCACCCGCCGATTTGTTCAGAGAATTCTGGAAACTTCCAATTGAAAGCTAGCTTAAACAAGATGTTATTTATTTCCAGATGAGGAGTATTTGGACGAGTCTATCCTCGCCGAAGCGGAGGGTATAACCGAGGGATCCCAGCAGCTGAGTAGCAGTAGTACGGTGAATAGTGGCGATGGTAAGTTTCTCCAGGTTACATTAATTGTTGGGTGTAGTCTCTTGGGATATCTCCACACACGCTCACCTGGTCCCAAAGTAAACATCAAGAAAAAATATATAAAGTTTTTTAAAGTACGTTACGCACAGAATGCACTCGCACATTTGTAGTAACTGCTGTTAACAAGAAGTGTTTAAAAAGCTTTTTTACGGACTGTAACTGACAGTAAGGCGAGCCATTCAGACCTAAACATACATTTGTTCGGTATCAACGTCACTGGAAATTTAAAAACTACTCAGCAACATTTACTGGCCAGCACGTTTTTCTGCTTCGCTGAAATAAACAAAAACGTTTAAAATAAATTAAAAATCACATGTGTTACAGATGATAAATATCCAATAGAAGCTTTGGACGAGACGATCTGCGTGTACTGTAACATCCAGCTGTCCTCGGTGGAGCAAGCCGAGCGGCATATGAACAGGTGTGTTTGTTGGGAACAGGTGACAAGGGATAGGGACAAGGAGACATGTGAAGGATTGCGGGGAAGAAGCGGGAGGAGGGGTAAAGATGGGCTTTGACGTTTGTTTCAAGACATTGCACACGGAGTCCTATGTATTGTAATATTTTATTAACGAAAAGGTGTCTCTTCGACTAGCTAAGGTGTCCAATCAGCTCAGTAATACTCCTTCCAATTCTTATAAGCATTCCTTATATATAAGGCTTGTTTTCCGTTGAAGATGCCACAGCGACCCGTTGGACGCTGCCGACCGCCAGTTCGCGTGCCACTTCTGTGACAACGTGTACGCCAGCAGGAAGGCCTGCTTCACTCATCTCCGGATGAAGCATGGACGTTAGTACTGGCTTCGTGTTGTTTATTACTAGTATACCATCACCCTATGTTTCTCCTGAGGTAGGCAGAAAGCACCGAGTGCCAAATATCTCCGTTCTTTCACTTCTGTTCTTCTATTAAATTCGTCATGACTACCTCCTACTACTGACAATTTCCAGTTGGAAATCCCAATAATGTTAATACGTATAGATACATAGATTGGCTGCTGAGAACGATGCGACGTATTGCATATGGTGACGAATGAAAGATCCTTTCGGAGTGCTCAAACTGTTTATTAACTTTCTACTGTACCGCTGGTATTCGCAGAGATCGCTTACTTTAATCGTTTGTTGATTCGCTCTTGATCACTTCTAAAACTGTACTGTCTCCACTGCTGCGCTCACACTGGCTCGTTGGTCGTTGGTCTTCCAGAAAACAAGCGCCGTCCACACGCCGGCGGTATTACTATTGTAAAAAAACTCCAGGCGCCAAGTGATAACCTTAATTCATTAATAGTAAGGTTCAATCCCGCTTGTTGTGTTAAGTAGTCTTATATGTATACCTACATATTATAGGCAATACATAACCAACAACGCGAAGTTTCTCGATACGTCCGCAACAATACTGTTATACGTTTGCCTATGTATACGCAATACATAACGTACAGCGAACTTTCGAGATACTAACGTCCGAAACAGTATTTTGACTGACGTAAGGCTGACGTAAGTCGTTCCTGCAACCGCTAGACCAGCGAGACAGTGTTCATAAATTTGATGAATAATAAATGTTTACATCGAACAGAATTATTGGTCTGTGCCCGGTGACTGGCAATAAACTCACCACTTATTCCATGCGGCTTAAAACTTAAGTGTTGAAACGTGGGAGTGTACTACACCCCTTTGTCTGCCTCTTCGGAGGTTACAGGCGTAGTGTTACGTTGAATGTTTACAGTGAAGTTATGCAACGAGAACGCCGTGCAGCGAGCGCGGCGGGAACGGTCGGCGTGCCACGTGTGCGGCCGCGACTTCAGCCAGAAGCAGATACTCAACAACCACCTGTGGAAGGCGCACGGGCTGGAAGTAAGGCTTGATCTTCCTAACAACATGAGTGATGTAATAAATAAAGGCGAAAATATCCACCATGTTATATATTGATGTAAGAAAACGACAAAATAATATATTACGAGAAATATGTATACTATTGCAAGGACATTTTTGTACCATATATTAACAACCTTTAAGCATATTTACACCGTTTACATAATTGACTCCGACTATGAGATATTGCCGGGTTTGATGCGCACTGTATGTTTAATATTGATTGTTTCGCGGGACACTGTCGCATTTGTCACCTAATGTATCGCTCTACAGGAACTGTTCACAGATTAACTAAATGACGTTAATGGTTCAATGTTGACCGAAAGTGGATTTTTGTTTTGGAGGAGTTAGGGACGAATTTCTCGGGCTTATTCAGAATCCGCTTTATGCTCAAATAGTATTTTGAATGTTTTTTATTATCGTTCACGGCGTCATCTCTTACTACACCGAAATTGGACTTGAGTCTCCTAACAGAAGGAAAAAGATAACATTATAGTGTATTTTAGCACACATATTCAAGGCATGCATCACATTGGTAATCCATGATGTCGCAAATGGTTAACAGCGGGGCAGTGACCACTTGCCATCAGTCGGTCGCCTGGTGTTTAATATAAAAAAAGATGTATGCAAATATACCAAAGGCTGATCACCTGTTATGGAATCCAGGTGCAGAAGCGCAAGGCCTTCGTGTGTCCGCTGTGCGCTGAGCGCGTGAGCTACGGCGCACAGCTCAGCGCGCACTTGCGCCGCCGCCACGCGGTCCGCGAACGCGTTCACCGGCTCGCCTTCCGCTCTATGGACGGTAAGTTAACATTTATTCATTCACTCGTTCATTCGTTCACACTGCGTATATATGTTACGTTTCTCACTTTCGCGTATTTACAAGCTTAAATAACATGTCTACGTACTGGTAATGAAAATGGGTACGTATGTAGACATAAAGTTAACGTGAATGCTATAGCTATGAAAATATGCGTATTAGATTTTATGTCGTTTTCTGAACCTGTATTTTAATGGCCACAGCATCAGAATATAGATAACTCATTACTTTATAATTCATATTATGAGTTCAATTTAATTGTGACAATGATGATGTACTGGCTGGCAGGGTGGGAGTTGCAGAAACCAGCCTGCAATTACATATGTGTAGTGTTAACAACACGACAATGTTGATGCGAATGCGCGCCTCCATCATGACGCTTGGTGTATACAGAGCCAGCACCCACTGGAGCGCGCTGTGCTGTGGGTAGCGGCACAATGTTCTCACTCAACGAGAGACTGCTCGCTCGCTAGTTGGCAGCACTGTCGTCTTGCACAGTTAACAAAATAGTGATAAATGTAAAAGAAATATCTACCTACCTACCTACCTACACCTGCCTACTCCATAAAGAACTTTGAGGAACGATATAGGTACAAGTAATATTAACTATATCGTGTGCCAGACTTCATGGTGTTCAAGAGCGCGGTGCAGGAGGAGACCAAGTACCGCTTCCGCAAGACGACGGCCAGCAAGCAGACCATCGAGGGCGTCCGCTCGCACTACATGTGCAGTCAGTCCGGCATGTACGTGTACCAGGTGGGTGGGCATTGCTCGACAGCTGGAAATCGAGCTCAGTGCCGTGCGTCCAACAGGAGAGGGCTGTGTGTGTGCGTGTGCAGGCGCGTTGCGTGTGTTTTCTTGTGTGTTTTATTGTTTAACGGCATTTATTTAAAAAAAATCTTTGGAAATTTCATAAGGTGAGTTCAAGCTTGTATTGTTAATATGTTATGTTAATGACACTGCTGTTGGTGTTCAAGGCAGGAGCTGGATGCGGCGACCCGAGGTCAGGGTGCGATGGCGCTCATTGGTGGAGGCCTATGTCCGGCAGTGGACTGAGATAGGCTGATGAGGTTGATGATGATGTTATGATTGTTGTCAGCGTTGGTGTTTTCGTTGATGGTTGTGTTGGTAACTATAATATATATGAATATAATATGAGTGATTGTGTGGCCGCAGGGCAAGGGCAAGCGGGCGGCGCCCGAGCGGCAGATCTACAAGACGGGGCGCGCGTGCCCCGCGCACATGATCGTCACGGAGACCGCGGAGCGAGTGCTCCTCACCTTCTACACCACGCACGTGGGCCACGGCAGTGTGTTGATTCAGTAACCATACGCAGTCTGCAGTAGTTTTGAAGTTTTGGTGCATTTACGAAAAGAGATCGGAGGGTATTTTTAAAGTGAATTTAAATTTTTCTTGTCTATGCAACACTTAATTCAGTGGGCGGGGCCTGTGGAACACACAATTTATTTATGTCTTTAAATGTAAAACGTAACATTTTTAAGGATTGACATAATATTTGGCACGGCCTACATCGTAAACGGACCTGCCGTCATAGTATGACAACCTACCTAATAGTTTTTAAGTAGTGGGAATTTAAAATTGCTTACTCGCTAGGAAATGCCTAGATTTACTCATTCTTCTTATTGTTTTCGTTCTAAAATCTTAATTTCTGTTTATTACTTATATTTTGTTATGATGGCTTATATAAACATGACAATTAGTTATCGATTATAATAAGTCATTTGTTAATCGATGTACACGAAACAAACAGCATGTCCATACTACGAGCCGCGTGAACCAAAGGGCATCAAACAAGAGCCGGCGGTGGCAGGGAGCGGCAGCGCTGCGGCGGGGGGCGGAGGCGCTGCGGCGGACGGCGACACGCCGGCGCTCGTGTGCGACGCGTGCGGCCTCGGGCTGCCCGACACCGACCAGTTCAGGGCTCACGTCGCTTCTCACGGCCTGCCGTTGTACCCTTGCGAGCATTGCGGCGACGTCAGTACACATTTTGCTGTCTTATATTAATGGTGTTTTAACATAACTCTGTATAAGCATATTGGATTTAACTACTCTTGTAGTACTTTTCAAATTGGTTAAGACTGTACGGTGTGTTTTAACTGAACCGGAAATGACTTTTCCCTAACGTATTCATTAAAGTTTTCCATGACTCATAATGCGAGGCATAGAGTGTGCTCTTTACGATCACGAAGAATTTCTACACATTTATTTGCAATTCTATTTATACCGATAGTTAAATAGAATTAATTGAAAAAAAAGACAACCTTAAAGTACGTATCGAATATATTTAATTATTTTTACAAGCTGAACAGTGGTTGGAATTGCGGAACAATTCCGAGCGTTATTGTAAGCATGGATAATGTCATTTGTCCCGGAATTATAATATACGGGGCATTCATTTTGTATTCATTTTATAGTTTATTGCAAATTAAAACAAGATTCGCGCTTTTTTGCCCAACGCCTATGCGGTGAAGCTCGCCGAACGATGCACGATAATTCACGAATACTCGAGTTTCGGCGCGACCGAAAGGTTCGGCCATTTTTTAGCCGAAACCGAAACTAAGGCCGAAACTAGACTTTTCGGCCGAAACTGAAACCGAACCTTCGGTCGGTCACTACTATATACCAAACCATCCTCTAACGGATTGTAAATAAAGTTACCAAA
>DWME01002375.1:0-21073 GCA_018244795.1 Parelbella ahira ahira | reverse complement strand
AGGAGAAGAAGTGATGAGAGTGCAGAAATAGGAAAGCGGAGTCAGCACATATCTGTACATGGGCTATCTGTAACAGTTCGCTTTATTGGGAAAGGTGAGCCTGCACGTGTTTAAAGGTAATCTGGAGATTGTCTCACGTAAGAGACTGAGACGTTGCCGTGTAATCAGATTAACCGCTTTTTATTAAAGACTCCTCACTAGCGATCTTAACTATTTCAGAGAATATTTTGAAATATTTTTATTCAGAAACAGCATTACGTTCGTCTATCTACGTCACACAGTTACGTAAACTATTTCGTAATGGCCGAAGTACGAAATCCGGTTAGTATAACATTGAATAAACGTTGGCGAAATATATATCTTTTTTGTATAAAATATAGCAAGCAATCCCTTTAATAGTAACGGCCCACTCCAGAACCTTAACGACCGAAAAGAGTTCGTTCTGTTTCCGTTTTTATGACTTAGATGGAATGCATTTTATGCCGTAATTGCACTAGCTTCGTTTGCAGAAGAGCAGTCTGATTTGTCGGAGAAAGTAATAGTATGCTTAGCGAAATTAATGGATCTCTTATACAAACTCTGTTTATTTGAAGTCTTAAATTGTTTGTGACAGTAATTTATTAGTGTAAGAATATCGTATTCGGAATCAGATATCATGACGTATTGGAATAGAATGTTTGACTAGTTTTTTTATTTCTATAAAAGTTGTTTTGTTTCGATTTTGATTCAATTCTAAAGGTGCTTGGTATTTTAATTGAATATCTATAAAATCGTACTTTTTCGAGAGTGCAATTTCGTCGTTAAGTTATTGTTTAAAATATAAAGAGTGTGTGATTTCATCGAAATCTTTGTTCCTATAGAGTAACTTTACGTTTCACGACACTTTGTGCTTATCAAATTGGTATTGTGTACATACTTAATAAGGTTTGTTACGTACTTTAAATGAGGGTTAATAAGTTATTAAAGAAATGAAGCAATAAACACGACGACCTGTGATATTTGGAAAATGTAGTATGAAACGTTTAAGTTCATTTATAAATAATTAATTAGCCTTCGTAGAGATTAAAACCAAGAACCTTATGCTATGAATAGAGTATGCTGTTAAGAAAATGTTCATGCAATTTAAGGAGCTTGTTTACCGGCTGGTCCTTTTGACCGCACTTTTCTATACTCACTTAATAAATGATTACCATGCGAGTTGGTAGAGGAATTTAATATTTGTGTCAACATTCACTTGAGAATTTAGAAAAGATTACGTCAAGAATGTAGCCATCGAGCTTGCATAAGCGACAAGGGGCGGCTACCGTATTACCTGCTGCCCGATTGGCTACCATAGGAGTAGTAGAAGGAGAAGTATTAGACTCAGTTACTCAATTGGTAATAAGACCATTAGTGTGGAACCATTAGTTTTGATAGTGTATCTTTGCGAAAATTAACAAAAGCTATCTACTATAATGAGAAAATTGACATGACAGTTTGTTTGTACATGGTCATATTGTAATAATGAAAAGTAAGATCCCTTTGCAAATGTCGGGGATGACTGGGGGTAAAGTAATTGCCAAATCTATATGCAATTGCGCCGACCCCAGCTCTGTTGGAAACGGCGCAGGCAATGATGACTATCTAATATCCACGTACAGTTGCAAAACTATTCCCGATAAAATCGATAGAATGATTGAATAGTCACATTGAAGCTTTGATGGATATTTCCCTGTTTTTCTTTACTTTTGTTGAAGGCTGAACTATCGAGGATCGATTTTCACGCCAAATCCGCAACTTCTATCCTTATAATAGACTGGATGAATATAACTATGGTACTTTTATAGTAGTTATATATAGAAATGGCTGGCGAGAAAGCCTTTCTGTGTCACCACGCGCAGAGCGCTGAACTCTTAACGGCCTATTTTCTATGGCAACTAATAATGTTTTAAATGTTTTCTACTTAACTTAATCATTTTAAAAACTTACATGTAAGTTATGGCAGAAATTGTCGATAAATTAAACTTCGTAAATATTACATTATTACATTTACTCGAATGATTCGTGACAAATAATGACAATATTAAAGTTTTATCAAGTTATTTAGTATTTACTAATTAATAGTTACTTGAGCTTACAAGTTTTCTCAATTCCTAAATTAATCAAGCTAACCAGTCCTCAACATATGATTAAATTCATATCTGAACTGATTCATCGCATATTTACATTATTCACATAAACGTTACGAGACTTAGTTACGAACATCCGCGTAACGAGAATAAACGATGACATCGAAAATGTATTGTACATCGTTAATATATAGTAGACACAAATGTACAACAGAAAAGCCCGTTTTTGACAACATAAAGCTGTACCCGCTTCGAAATGTCAGCGGAAAAACTAATTAATCCATTTGATTTGGCACAACGCATGTAACATCTGCTCTCTGACGGACTTCTTTGTTATAAATTCATATCCATATCTTACATAATCTTATTATAATTCTCACTAGTACAAAGATCAATTATAAAGCACACTTAAGAATCTTAATACCTGTAATATATATTATAGTAAAGGTTGGGTTAGTGTAGCAAGCCATTACAAGTAGGTATATAATATGATTTCTTGTGCGTAAGTTAACAAATGGGCAATTCAGTAAAATCAATACATCAAAGCACACAAAACACTACTGACATTAGGTATACATATATGACAAAAATAGAAATGCTTTCAAATACATAAGACAATATTACTAAAGGATATATTTAATTAAAATTGTATCGCGAATAAAACTTGCTGTATTGGCTTAGAGAAAATAAAGAAAAATATACAAAAAATTATATTTCATTTGTTCAAGGAAGGCATTCGTGAAGTTCGCAATAGTTCATGTCAGTATTCAGAACGGAAATAATGACTATAGCTTATTGGAAGTTCTGTGGAGATGGCAGTGTATCTTGTTATGCACAAGTTTTCATGCAAATGCAAATTATTACTTGGAAACTAACGTTGCATTTGGAGAAGCTGAGCTGCGAATAATTACTTTACAATAATTCCAATGCTCAATGTGCCTTGTCTGTTCTAATATTTGTATTACGAGAAATTACTCGTAATTTAACAGTCCACACCTTTAACAACAAATACAGTATTATATATAATAAGTTAATAAAAAAAGAATTATAAGAATACAACACTAAGAAGATATACAAGAAACAATCGCAGTACGCGCGCGGTTTTGTTTCTTCCTTTTATTGTTATTGTTCCTTTTATTATTTTGTAACTATAGTTGTTATATTCGGAATATCCAATGGGACCTTTAAATACTTTATTAAATTATCGTAGTACTTAGGTACTACCTGTCACATAGGATGATGCTGACCTCGTGCGCGTACTGTTCGTGTAAAGTTATCAATAATCCAATCAAATTCACCATTACAATTGTTTATATTTTGAGTAAAATATTTTCTATCCGTTCATACAACGAATACCTATTATCTACCTTATTTATACAATTCTTAAAAATGTTGACTATTCAGTCGGTTCCCTTATCATTATTAATCTAATTACAATATAAGTATAACGTATGTCTATCTACATACTTTCATAACGTAAATGGACTTAAAATTTACCAATAATATGTCGCTACCATTATCAATATTATTTAGTAAACAAATTAAGGAATATTTTATCAATAATTATTATTAATATAATGCAATGTGCACGTGTTACAACCATTATAAACCTTCAGTTCCCTTCACTATCTCTCTATATGGGTTTTTTTTTATTACTCGTTTATTATTCTCATTGAGATTTCACTGACGGTGCCGGGTCGCCCATTTTTAGCGATATTAGTAGGTACGTACGTATAAACGGGGATGCATTATTATAAAATGAAAACAACACCGATAGCAGCCACGCAACCCCTTTCGGAAATATTCACAAACATATACCTATGTATTTTTGAAATATCAGGTATTTTGACTGTAAGAAATTGCCAACAATATTCTCGTCGAGTTTTTGCTTGTATATGTAACTAGTAATTAGATGAACAATTTCAAATTATTTCGTGATATTATGTAATTTTGTAGTAGGTAGATACTATTCGAACTTAATTCCTAATTTTAAAATCACCGTCTCACAAACATGTTTTTGTATTGAACAATATTATTCAAAGTTTTTTTTTTAATATAAAGAGAGAAAATATAATCATATTACTCAAAAGTATCGAATCCTCTTTTAGTAAACTACCGTGGTTTTTATAAGTACAGTGATATCAACTATGTATGAGATTGTTGCGCTAAGCAGTTGAAATGGGTACAACAATATAGATTAATTAATTAAGAAAGGTTAACGAAGCAATGTTGGATTATTAACGCTACGTAAACAATAAGCTATGATAGGACGCCATAATTGTATGCCGCGATATCGTGGAATACATTTCTTAGTAGACAACTAGTCTTTATTACAAAATTTATATCAAAAAGATTCATGATGCACAGCTTCATAAAGATGATCTTAAATCTATCACAACGAATTGAAAGACAAAAAGATGAAGAGAATTCAACGCTTTTCCTAAATAACTCGTAATAAATGAGTAATAGTTATGAAAACTAGAAACAAGGTATAGCAGTTTGCCTTTTATTCTCTAAAACTCCATTTATACTAAATTAGACATAGTAAGGTAGACGGTAAGATAGACGGTAAGGTGTACAAATATTATAAAAAAGGGATTGTTAAGAAGTGAAAGTGGTTTGAGGCGAAAAAAACATTATTATTAATTGGGGTTTACCCTAAACACGTGAGTATAATTTTGTTTTATTTGTGTTATGTTATCAACTTGCATTTTGTTTATGTCATAAGATTGCACTGTGGTTATTGTTTTTTTATGGAATATTTTGAGAATGATCCAGTTTTTGGAATCATGAATTACTAATATTAGTCTGATATCAAAATGGCTGGGAATTTTTCGTTGTGTACCTAACAGCTAGACATACCTCTCTACGAAGTTTTAATTATAAATCAAACCATTAGTAAACGCGAACATTCGAATCGAAATGCATTAGAGACAAACATATACATCATAGTTTACTTATAGCGTTGAGGAAGGTACATATATGTTTTTTGGAGTCTGCAATTTTCAAATATGGACTCCTTAAATATCATGTGGATAATATTATTTTTCAAAACCAAACACGCGGTTTTATAATTCCTGTCTGTCCGGTATTTGTCTACGTTAATCTCTGAAGCGGCCAGATCGATCTCGCCATGCTTTTCATTGGCCAGCAGAGAGAGCACTTTTCAGAGAGGACTCAATGTACGTCGTAATTTAAGAGGGAGCCGTTCAAATACAAAAAAAAAACGGAATTTGTTTATTTGTAGGAGTGTAACGCGAATGAAAATGCGGGTAAACATTAAACAAAAACAAATTAAACAAGCGATGAGAAATATAGAAATCACAACGAAATAATAATGTTATTACAATAAAGAATCAACGGCTTGGATTATACCTCTAGGGAGAGTACAAAAAAGAATTCAAAAATAAGAAAGTTGCTTAAAATTCACAGCATGAAGCTCCGCTTACCCACGCGTATACTTCGACAAAATTAAAGTGATTTTAGCCGTTTTAAGAACCAAAATCCTGTATTACTGGAGTAAGGTAGATGTAGCGATTTTTTAAGCCATGGTATATATGTGTCATAGATAAAATCGCAAGGCTCAAATTTATAATTATGTATAAAGTACGTACGAGTACTTACAAATTGCCAAAAATGTATCAAAATTCTACATTTACTCATGTACCCATGTCGTTGTCTCTTCAAAGTTGTATCCTAGCTTATTACGATGGTATTTTTATAAAATCCAATTGACGCTTGTTTAGTAAAAGACTTTTGGTCCTATCTGACTTTCCCTTATTAAGAACTATTTATTAATGCGTCTTACATTATAACAGAAGAAATCAAGCTGGGTTTTTACAAAAATACAAAAGTAACCATTTGAATGTGAAGTTTTCAAGGAAAGCATATTTTTAAAACCTATTGTTAATTACGTCCCTCTCAAAGTCTATAGAAGGGTAAAGGCACGGTCATGATGTGTATTGCACTCACTATATGGGATACTCGTCCATAAAGACAGAGAGAAGAAATTTCTTCTAAAGGGTTCAAAACACGCTCTAAACTACAAGTCAAGTTGTGAAAAGCGTTTCAAGGCACATACTTTTAGAAACAATAGTAGCGTGGTGCGAAGAGAGAACTGCGCCGCACCACGCGGGTCAGGTGAGGTTAATCATGAAGTTAAGTCAGAGCGACCGCTAGAAGCGTAGCGTTTAATGAGAGATCCGAAATCATACAGATTGTTCTGTTTTCTCTTCTCGAGTCCATCGCGTACCGTTACATTTTACATATTTTGCATACCTACAATTGAATACATAGACATATTAATCGAAGCTCATGTAGTTTATAAAAATCGGCACTTCATTACCGTTTCACCATAGAGATAAAACTTCACACGTACAAGTAACCATTACAACTATGGGCAACATCTAAGGGTTTCTAATCGTTTTCGCACACTCCACCATTCGCAATAGTCTGAATATGGTTTCCATTAGTTTTTTCATGCAGACGACAGGAGCCCTGCGAAGGCCCGGGTCAGAAAACTGAAGGATTTTGCCTCTGGCACGGCACGCCAAGGCAGGCGGCTCGACAGAGATGGCGAGCGGCGTGCAGCAGTACGGGGCCGCGCACCGGAGGCGGCGGCAGTACCGGTGACAGCGAGCCCGCCCCCGACGGGCTTTCCCGGTCGCGCTCGCACTCCCTGTCGGCCGCCGACGGCGGGCGCTACACGTGCGTGCACGCGCCCGCCGCTACGGGTCAGCCGCCCGCCAGCGCGTCCTCCGGCTCCGGCGACCAGCAGTTGTCTGATAGCCAGCACCCTACCACCACTGTCAAGAATCCTATCAGCAGCGCTAGCACTATATATATCTCGGCGTTTCCTGTGGAAATTAGCAAGTATTAATTTTAACGTTTCGCAGATATTAATATGCTCAAAGTTATTAATGTAAACTTTATGCTGTGTATTACCACACTGAAAAAGGGAACTACTTAAACGAATTAATTTTAAATTACGGCTGCTACTACTACTCTTGCGACCCACTGCTGGTCATAGCTATCGCCCGCAGCTGTTAGAGGCTTGGAGCTCAGTTTTATCAGTGGATAAACTGTGACCCACTAAGATGATGGTCGCTTCAAAGTAAAATTAAATATGAAACGCATTGAACCAATATTCTAAAAACAGCATCACTATAATAGTTTCTCGTAGCAACTTTCAAATGAATAAGCCATGTTATGCTTAAAGTCGCCCATTTACTATACCGCATCCCTGATTTTTATGTGCTTATTACCAACCCCTTACAGCGTTTAATTTTTCACTTATTAACGTTTTAACAGTAGTTTTTGTATGTTATGCGCACAAGGGTAGATCTCTATTATTTTATTTATATACATTGTACTTAGAATATACGTGAATCAACGCAGAAGCTAAGCAGTTTATTTGTGAGGCCATTCTGTCCTCTTTGCATTTGCACTCACACAAACACAGAAGCGCAACAGTCAGTGGCAAAATAACTCGCGGCTGCGGACTCGACCTGAGGGCCCTTTTGTTGGCGAGTGTCTCAGAGTTTAGTGCGTCGACTATTGTATAACTTTGTATTCTTCGCCAATGAAGAGAACTAGCTACAAAAAAGACAATTCGCACTGAAAAATTTCGAAATAAGTTCCAACAAAGATCCACTCGCGTATATAGTTATACTTTTGTAGCGTTTTATAAATAAATTCAAAAAAGTTTGTTTCATTGTGTGTACGAACTGTTTTAAGAAACATTTCCAAAATTGTTTAAATGTGTCCGACATATAATATGTTGTTAAGTTGCAAACGTTGGAAAAAGTTATGTTGAGGTTATTTTGGGTTTTCACGTTTTTAATAGAATTCTTGTGTTTGGTAAAAAAAGTTACCTCGCAAAACGACTGATACGTGTTCAGCTCAATCCCCTCAGGGAGTATTATCTAGTAAGTAGATTTTACGAGGGTTCATCGTAAGCTAATGTAAAGATCTTAATGTCAAAGAATTTTTTTCTGTTCGTTCTACTAGTTTTTACAACTGTCCTTGCAGTTCACTTGGCCTTATCCTGCTAAACCACGACCACGAAATATCTTGTTAATGGATTGTGGTTAAGTACTCGTAATATCACATTGTTTTACAACGAACGAAGCTCTTCGTTAAAATATGAATATTTAACGTTATATTAACCACAAAATATATACAATATTGAAAGACCGATAATATTCGCTGAAATAAAATTTCAAAATAATCAGAAGCGTTCAAATAGATTCGAAAACAATTGATATTTAATCTTACACAAAATCGTCATCAGGTTTAATTTCTTTTTTATATCATGAAACCAAATAATGATATTCAAATGAAGCATATGTTAAAATATTTTAAGCACCTTTATTGCCTTATGATATGAACGTATTTTCAAATCGATATATAATGGGTAGTGGATGAAGTGATGTTGGAATTTCTCACCTAACTGTTTGCGAATGCCAAGAGGCTGTCGGCTGCGCCAGAGAGAATTGATGAGCGTAGGGTCGCCTCGAGTGCGCCAGTCTCGATATCCTCGTCCTCTGGAATACTGACTGAATCTGTGTGCAAACACGGACGTAGTAACACGCTGCCCGCTCCACGCAGCGGGCGTTGGAACAAGCACGGCACAAACAGCGCCTAGAGCGGCACGTTATTCATTAACAACTATAATCTGTATGGTAAATAGCGGAGAAATATCGCCTAGTCTCCCGTAATGAGACTATAAAACTGCCGAAGGTTCTCGCAGTTGGAGCGAAGCCAAAACCTTCAGTGCCGAAGCCAGTCCATACAAATAAAGTTAATACAGAAGCGAAGAAGCGAAATTGAATTGTTAGCATGTCACAAATCCCGTCCTTAGGACATCTTAGTAGCGTTTCGTGCAGGTACCTATTTGGTAAGTGTTTCATGCGAATGCAAATAAACTACCGTGATACAGAAGAATTTCTAAAGCAAAATGGTCAATTTGTACAATGTTAACACAGTAAAAGACATTACATACCTAAGTTTCATTTACAAAACCTTCATGTTAAGTATCTTTACACTCACATGTGTTTTTTATAAAGTTACGTCATAGTATTTCAGATAACAATTCAATTTCGCGATGTGGTTCATGTGTTATGACCTATCCACCTTAATCGACGCTACCTACATACTCTTAACACTATTGTACTTATCTAAGAGCAAATACAGTTTACAGAGGGTCTTGTTAATAACTTATAATCGTATGTAATGTATCCAAATTCTTCATGTCAGTAACAATAAACGGAGTCGTAGGACTTGTTCAAGTACCTCAAATAACCTACTTGCATATATTATCTACTAGTGAGTCAAACGTGCAGTAATATTACCTTCATGCAGCTGATCTATACCTACTCGACAATACAATCATCGGCAACATTCGATGATTTGTAATCAATTCGTTTGAGATATTTGGCTCTTAAGATATTATATAAAATTTTATTGGAAACGTATATATCGTCTAAATAATGAGTTACTTACATAGTCTCGTCGCACCCGATTTGTTTCGTAGCAGATGATAAAATATTAATATAAAAAATAATATCCACATTTATACATCTATCAACGGCAAAATAACATTATTATAGTTTTTAAATCAATACAATTGTTCTCATAATCAACCAACTGATCTTTGTGCGTGAGTTGAAGTTACTCGCAAATACTTACTTAAACACTTATTGTATTTAAAAGAAGTATAAAATATTTCACCAGACGGTTTTAATTATTAATATTGTACGATAGAGCATAATAATGACTACGTCTGGCCAATGGTATTGATATTTGTTATATTAAATTTAATTTGCACGCAAATTTTTAGTGTTAGTATAACAGTAGTTAATTTACTTAGAATATTTAACTTATAATATAACTTACCACACGCCACAATGAGAATGTGTTCTTGACAAAAGAACGTAAAACCATCACATGCACTTACGAGTACGTCCACTTAATACTGTTCGTATTAAATTGGATATGGAGCACAGTCGTACTCTTTTTCTTTTGTTCTGATGACCGGAAGAAGACAGCTGGATACAGCTAGATTCAGAAGGTACAGGAACGGCGTCGATTAGGAGACACCTATGTCCAACAGAGGACGTCTAATGGATGTTGGATGAAATACTGTTCGTAAATATTCTCTAAAACTGTGCATCATTGAGAGCGGGTACTATAACTAAGCATTTTCTTTTCAAAAATACTTTTTCACTCAGTAAACGTTTCTGAATTGATAGTGGTAATATTAATTAGGTTAATGCACGAAGAGAGAATTTAGAATATTTCTGTATAAATGAAACTATAGCAGTTATACATTGAGTTATTTCATTTTCTGAAGTTACTTATACCATATAGTACCTATATTTATTTATGTGAGTACCTTGTAACAAGTTAAATTATTTGAGTTAGTCGCAATTGGTCAAGATTGCTGCCGCAAATTAATTATTAGTTGTCAGTAGACTCACAACTTATTACCAGTAAAGAAAAAGTTCGATGTAAGTTAGACTTTAGAACTGAAAGTTAGATTTGTATGATTCCTTAATATCACAAAAATTAAATGTATTTGAACCCCTGTAATAAATATTATAAATGTATGTATCAGTTCTGACTAACTCTATACATTTTTCTTGGTCAAACTATTTACAAGTCAAATTTTTTTGTACACTTAAAAACTTTAAGTTAGGAAGAGGGTAAGTAGATTCTATTGTATTTTCTATTATCGATTTTTATTACCCTGGCTGCTAGCATGATTATAACAATTTTTTTTTCGACCCTGTTATCATTCCACTGTTGTAATAGGGTCTCCTCTCATATTGAGAGGGCTAAGGCCATAGTCTGTCACGCTGGACAAGTGCTAGTTGACTTAAAGGCTTACAATATTATTTATGAAGAAACCTTTTTATTTAATTAACTAAGTAAAATTTTGGCATTGTTTTCATTCATTTATATACTTACAAAACCACATGGAAACATGTATAATACTTTAATTGTAGACAGATTTCTTTTCATGTAACTTACTGTCATTTAGCCGCCCCCAATACAATATACGACCGAGCGCATGTTAGAACTACGTTTAAACAATAATATAATGTTAAATTTATAAAAAACCAGCACGTGAGCTGGATTTTAAACTACAGTCAATAAATACGATTTCAAATATGAATTTAATAATAGAAATGAATTTAATAAGGTAATAAAATTTGCTAATCAGAGAATTTAGCTTTTTTCTAAAAATGTAACAGTTATTTTTGGTGATCACTAAATGATCTCTAAATCGGAAATCAAACCCAAATAACTTCATCAATTTATGATATAATATTTTAACAACCAGTCATATTATAGTACGTACAAATATATAAAATATTTTTACGTGTTATGGCGGTTTTCTGAGCTGCTTAACGAGTAAGAACTCGCCGGCCGCAAGCCTAGTTTTAATGTTAAATTGAAACTATTAATTACGGAGTACTGGGAGAAGAGACATTTACACTGGAAATTCCTTCCTTTTTAGACATTTCGAATTGTTTACAAAAACAAAATTCCTTTTTCAAATTTTAACTTACTAATAACTGTTATTATTAAATATTTTAGATTTGTGTGTAATGATATTTAGTATTAACAATTAATTTCTGATTCAGCTAGCAATAGTTACAAGGTACTATCTATTTGATAGCCTCCGAGTGGGTAGTCTGTGATTAGTTCGAACATTCACTGGCACATGACCGTGCACGTAATTGCGAGAATATTGAATCGCCAAAATGCAATCAGCGGCTTGATTGGGTTAACGGAAATTATTTCAGCCATGAACCTCACCGAAAGCAGCCTGGAGTATTTTGAAATTACATATTTGTATTATTTCACCTATATTAAAACTTATGAAAAATGACTGCGCTGACGATAAGCAAACTTTTATTGTTTTTGTATAATACTGTTTTCTCATTTTACGATACATTTTACTCGTGAGCGACGAATACGAACATAAAAATAATCGTACATATTTAGTTGTACATGTAATTTCCTGATTTTATAAAAGCTTCATTATGTACGTAGATACATAGGATATTTGATGCGCACGTAAAACAGAACCCATATTTTGCACACTCCATTATGACAATTCAAATAAAGTGCAACGTCCAGTGATACATCGTTCTCCTGATTCGCTATGAATAGTCAAGAACACATTCTCGAGAATAACAAATAGTGGTGTCGCCCGTGGAAATGACGTGCGCACAGTGGTGTGGTGTCGAGTATAATGGCGGAACGTACCTTCGAACGCCGCCGACGCCGGCGGGAGCCGCGGTGGAGTGCGACACCCCCGGCACCTGCGCGCCGCCCTGCACGCCGCCCTGCACGCTGCCTTGCGGAGCGCACACACAACACCCTGCGACCGTAATGTTTGCTTTTAAATCCGTTGAAACCTAAGGGATTGCGTTAACAGACAAGTTTCTCTACATCAGTGCGGGCTGCGACCACCGACCCGTCTAGCTCTTCATTACCATACGCTAATCTAAAATAATGTATCTAGGTATATATTTGCCGATGATTTAGTACATTAATATGTATCTGCATTTTAATATGGTGATCCATAAAGTGCATATAAATATGGAACCAGCGCTAATGATATTGTAATAAGGCTCTGTGAGATTCAGCGTCACCCCGTGCTGGCAATACGCCGACAAATGAAATGACACTAACGACCGCTTATTAGCAGGATAGAGATAGCTTGAAAGTTCATTGACTTAATGTCACTCGAGCCAGAAATGGCGCTGGGCTTTTCTTATTTTGTGGCGTCGGCCATTTTTTCTAATGAAGTGGCAGTCCTTTTAGTTCGATGAATGGGTCTATGCTATAATTAAAAGTTCAGATAACAGAACGAGAAATTCGTCCATCCGAGCATTTTTGAACTGAGACCGTAAACTCGCTACCATCGCGTACACAAACGAAAATTTAACGTAACGTTTGTTCAGTACCGCTAAGTTGCTTAATATAGTTACCCGGGCCTTAGTTAAACATTGTCCTATGCTACAATGAACCACTTACAATTCTTATTAATGTTTTATATTTGTTTGTTATATGTTACTACTTGTAAATGAATATAAATTGGATCAACATATTTTGAATAATATATTAAAGCAAAGGTTTTTGGATTCAATAGAGCTTCACTCATAACAATTCTCAAAGATTATTCATCGCATGCCATCCACAATACAATTCTATGAATAGTGCCGCTACTCGCTCGCCATTGTTTTCGATATAAAGTAGGCATTCAATTTAATAAAGCGCTTCTATCTTAGCGTTCTGTGATGTACGTTCGCGTTTACGTTTCCTTTTGTTCTATACTTAACAGACACGTACATTAACAAATACAGACTCGTCTGTATTCTCGTACATTACAACAATCCTAGTGAGGGAATAAAGTAATTATAAGGATGTTATTTGATGCTTAAATGTGATGTTTACGCGAGAGTATTACAGTATGCTAATAGCAGAAACTTGCTTGTTTAATCGATGTAATTAATATTCTATATTTATACTGACAACATAAATATACATATGTATAAGTAACCTTGTCACACAAAAAGTCCTGAACTATTGAACCAATTCTCTCTATTTAAGTGGATCGAATTATCCATGATATCCAGTGAGCAGACGGTGGAACCCTAGAGGAGGGCAGTGGCTACTTGTAATACTCGAAGCGTCCCTTAATGGAGTGAAAAACGCGGTGAAAATTTGGATTAGAGCTACAATTTCCACGCTGTAGAAATCATGCGTAACGATTACTTTCATTTATTATACACATCTGTACAGAATTAGTCCATAGTAAATCGATTACAAAACTCAAATATTTGCAGATGTAACCCATTACGAAAACAAGCTATAACAATATCCCTTCTGTTGCGGTTTCGAAAATCCATTCAATAATAAGGCAAATTAGGGATCTCTTGAGTTTTCTCGACAATGGTCCGCGTTTTCTCTTCGGGATTATTCTTTGTTATATAGATCTCGTTAAGTCTTTTTTCGTCTTGTTTCTTTTACGAGCGTGATCAGTAATGCAAAGGAAGTAAGGATTTAAATAAAGCGTTAACATTGTAAAGTTGTTGATATCTCTTTCATAATTTAAATTCGTTCCCAAAAAGGTAAGGTACCCGGTTCATTTACGACCGCTGGCCCTGTAAACTGTTTGAAACCGCAATAAATGTTTTCCAAGTTTTGTCTCAATAAGCTTCGGAATTTTTCAAGGCAGTAAATTTCTTAATTTGTTATGTAACGTAAATATTGGCAGATTGGATTACTGAATAATTTAATCATTTCAAGATATATGTATTTGCGTTCTACAAATGTAATTTATACTATTTTACGTGCACTGTAGATTTTTTGAAGCGATTTTATTTAAAATTCCATTTGTAGATAAATGACATATTTTTTATGTATCTGTCCAAAAATACCTTCGTACCAGAGCGAAATAACATAAACTCTGCTGTGTAGCAGCAATTAGTAAGAGTTTTTTTTTGTACGTGTTCATGCTTGTAAATACTTTATGTACGAAACCTAGATACATGATGCCAACATCCTTGACAACCAATTCGATTTCAGCCATTGTTGTCGCTAAGTTATACGAAAAAGTAGAATGTATAAGAAACATACACGGGGTATCTCTTATAAGTTTTAAACAAAAAGAATACAAGATCAACTACAATTACATTTCCTAGAATAAAATGTATATTGTTGTTCGATATAGGTATAGCGTACTGATTAAACGTAGCACTTAAAAACATTGGAAGAACTATACACTAAAAACACTTGTACCGTGCCTATCTACGCGTGTAATAAATCAGAATGATTTTATATCTGTACACGTTATATATTTAAGATAAAATGTGGTAAAGCAAAATATTCTGGTACAGTACCTAACTGATACTGTGATTTTTATATGTACTGAAACAAAATATATAATGACATATTTTTAAGTTTTCGTTTGTTCATCGCTTCGTTCCTGTGTTCGGTAGATTGAAAAGACTTTAACAGATAGGAATTTAAGAATTACTGAATCATAATCGACTACCTACAGTTCATCATTCGGAAATTAATCGATATCGGATGTTTTCGTATACATACTCGAACAGAATACATGTATACAGCAATTATAAAAACAGGAACGTGTGTTCACATCGCTTGCAACTATTTTGTCGCGAAACAACTTGAAACAAGCGACCCGAACTCCTCTATGTCGTCATCAAAAGCAAAAGCTTTAATGAGGGCCTCAAACGAATTACGAGAAATCGCTGTGCCAACTCTGTCTGCTCGTATTTTAACTCTACACTCCATAATACTTTATTCATGTGTATATAAAAAATAAAAATTACGCACTGTTCGCGTCCTAACACAGTTTATTAATTGTTCTGCGAAACATTTCAAATACAGTAACAATATAATACGCATGGAAAGAAAAATTTTCTGATTCCCAGAAGATTCTTCGTTACCGAACATTGTACCGTGCTCCCACTCTTTATACTTACGAAATATCGAAATTAAAACACGCTTATAAAGATAAGAGCGAAATTGTCTGACCTTATAACAGGGCGATGCGCAGTAGGTAAGTATATGAAACGATTAAAGTTAACTTTTGTGTACGATCAATATAATATCTGTAAGAGACTGGCGCTGAAAGGTCGGAATGTTTTATAAAAGATTCTCTTAATTTTTTTTATTACATTGATATAGATTGATTCTATACTTTGTATAATATGTCTGTAGCGAGTATATTCAAAAACATGATGCATATTTTTTATGAATTTATCGAGCAACAGGAGGATAAGTGGTCACCGTGGAGTATGGGCATCTATAGTGCTAGCGGAGGTGCTGATGCATTATTTGCATTGAAGGAGAGCGAAATTCATGGCCTTTTTGAACCTCTATATAGCAATCCGAAAATACCTTAGAAGAAATTTCATTTCACACCTTACATGCCCACGGTGTAAATGGGTGGGCGTAAGGTGAAAGCAATTAATGAAACTATTAAATAGTTTTTTCATGGGGTTTTATGATGGAATAGGTCGTGAAAAAGTTATAAAATAGTTCAGTCGTGTCCGAGCCCACTCCAGGTAATGTAAAATCCGTTTAACGGCGCGAGCATCTGAACTGAGCTTGTTTGCAAAAGCTAAAACGGAGCAGATACTTGACAACTCGGAATTTAAATCATCTTTGTAAGACTCAGCGGCGCTGCCGCAAGCACTTCGTTAGCAAAAAATATCACAGTGAAAACATTCAGCGCAAACGTATATTATTTTTGTATACGTAGAAAAAATATATACATCTTCTAAGCATGATTTTTGTTTGTAAATATTTAGCTTACCCATATAAATATACGGGGGCGACCTACGCTCCTTTTACCAAGACATGGTCGCCACTCGATATCCTTTCTTCTCCATCGGTTGTCGGTCACTCGAGCGATGTGGCCTGCCCATTGCCATTTTAACTTACTAATTTTGAGAGCTAATGAGCATAGGTCGCCCTCCTACCAGATAGTCTGACGACCTGAAGAAGACAGCGGGAAGCTACTGGATTCGAAAAGCCCAAGATCGGATGGAGTAGCGCCGATTGGGGGAGGCCTATGTCCAGCAGTGGACATCTAGAAGCTGACGAGGGTGATGATATAAATATATTTATACATTTGTTGGGTATTTTACGGTTAATGTTACAATGGTGCTGTTTATTTCCTTTCCTTTTTTCTTAATTCAACTGTCAAAGTAATGGCGGGAAAAATAATTCAGGAGTATGTTCTATTGTAAGTTATATTGCAGATTTTTAATCTTAATAAAGATGTTTCTTTTACATTCGTCTGTATTGTTAAAAAATAAAAATATTTTTTCGTTTTTTTTTATTCTGTATCTTAAGGGTTTTACGAAAATGTTTTAGAGAGACGACTGAAGTGTCTCTTAAAAAAAGAGAGGACGATGCCGTGTCACTGTTTATAACTATATCATTTCCTTTTGCTTTTGATACATGGACCGTGAGTTTGAAGCCGCCGGCTCTGCCGACTGGAAAGGCGACGGCTGTATTAAATGGGTCATCGAGTAAGATCTTAACCTTAGGTGTTATTAATTTCATGTTAAAAATCTCTAAGGGTATTAACGAAACATTGAGTTAATATTTATATAATAGTCAATTCCAGTGTATCGACTGAGAACGATAAAAAAATACTTTAAATTTGAATGGACTGTATAACTGGTATTGACCTAATTATAAACTTGTTAATACTGATAAAAAGAAATATACTATGTCTCTAACATAAGGAGCTCAATACACTGACTTAAAACGAGACTTTTCTAAAATCACAAATAACTTTCCTTTGTTTCGTGAACGACGGCGTTCCTATTGAATGACTTTATTTATCCTTTTCAATAGATACTTTCAAAATTATAACGATTTCATCCAATTAAGTAAAACGTCGTCACCATTGGAGTCATAATTAAAGCGGCGAGAGGTAATGTTCATTTATAATTAACAAAATCACGTAATTATTAAGTTGTTGATTATTTTGCAGCGATAAAAAGATAGATTCGTTAGGAGAGATTTGTGGAATAGCGATGCAAGTGCGTGTAAAGAGGAGTTAAACATACGGCTCCCTCATGTGTAATCGAGTTAGCGCAAGGGTACTCTTTGCTAATGAGCCTAAAATTGAGGTGAACGTATAAATATTACTTACCAGCAGATTTTGATTCTGTTCATTAACGTCATAACGCAATGTAACTAAATACACGTATGTCTGAACAAATGAAAAGAAGTACTTTTATGCGCGGTTGCACATGAACAAGTCTTACTTCACATAGTTATTATATATCAGCAATAACTGTAACATATTAATCGTTAAAAACAACTTCAAAACCACGTATATGTTACATATACATATATTAACTATGAATATTATGTACATAAATATGAAAACATATTACATGAAACAATAACGTATTTCAATTGCAGTATTACACGAAGCCGTTGAAAATAGTATTTGCACGAATAAATTCTTAAGAAACATTCCGAGCAAGCCTTGGAGAAGAGCTTGTTTAGACATAAATATGTTACAGCGTGCATTATGAGCGCGTGCTAGAGTTGTTGCTAATGAGTTCGTCGAGTATGCACGCGTTTTTGTAGGCTGTATAGTAACAAAGGGAGAGCTTACCGGCTAGTGCTGTGAGAGCTGCCAGCGTAAGGAGTGCGGAGCGGCTGGGTGCCATGTCAGCAGGGCATGCCGCGCGGGGAGCGCCGCGTCATCGCCGCCACATGCCTCACTACCGCTCCGCACCGGACTACCTCTTCCTAGCTACCGCGACCTGCGGCAAGCGTTACAAACCGGAAATAATTATGGAATAGTAAGGAAGTTTGAAGTAACTAAAAGGTGGGTACGGGGTACAATTGGCGTACGTGATCAGGATTGAGTGAAGGTTAGAGTTATTACGTAATTTGCAGAAACACTGTTCACTTGACCTATTGCTATCGCTTCGTAATAGTACAAGGATTTAATGAGCAACATTGTTGTTGTATTTCGGCTCCGATACAGTGACAAATGTGGAGAAGATTTCAACTTAGTTTTGAGCAATAATAATGTTTTCGTGACTGGTCTCAGTTTTGTTGTGCCATCTAAGTTGAAATACAGATGGTTATGAACTGCAGAAACCAAACGGGATTAGGTGGCCTGTGAATTCGTTTGGTAATTCGCATACATACGAGTACAGAACTAATTTCATTTAGATATCAGACCGCTACTTCTATTTTTTATTACCAGTTTAACGTTGGTGTTAATAATTGGAAAGAAATATATCAATAAACGTCTTACTCACATTCACTCACATATTACAGCAATAGGCGTTCTATAGTATGCAGCCGTAAATATGAATATAACGACTGATCTCAGGTATAACTTATCAGGTACATCTATCGAATATTAGGCATAAATTTTTGTAGACGTCACTGGCCACTTACCCTTTATAATATACCTTTAATATAATTACAGCTACATGTGTGAGTTCAACGTAACTGTCGTATTTATTTAACGACGTACACGAAGACATTTTTTTGTATATTTAGACAGGTAAGGTTTATAAAAACGAACGGCAACGAACAGAAAATACATTTTTTATTATCTCACAAAACACGTTTTTATTTATGCTTAAAAAAAAAATGTTAAACCATTCAAATTTTGACAGACGATGAAATGTATGTCTACCTTCCACTTTCTTAACTTAAAAATATAAGCAACGAATCATAAATCAAATTGTTCAAAAAGTGCAAGCTTAAAAAATTAAAATTACGAAAACATCAGAGTAAAGAAAGAAAATCCAGTTTAGCTTTCTTTACTCCGCAGTTACTATAGTATGAACAGAGCACTCACAGATAAATCCGGAAACTCATTATACAAGTACCTACGTCCTCCTTTTTTCTTTTTCTATCTTTAATTATGAAAAGGTAGTGAGTTGCAAGGTGTTAAACTGTGTATATTAGTTAATAAAGCTGTTGATTACGCCTCGAAATATTTGGGCGTACCGCGCTGGACGTCGAACTAATAACTACAATAGCCGCGTGAAATATTACGCCCAAAATGCTGGGAACAAAATAAAGAAAGATTTAACAGGTGGTCCATATTTAACGACCTCTGCTAAGCTACACAGTGAATTTATTTGTGTCTGTGTGAGAGATGCGGGCTGTTGCTGAAATACTGGGATCTTACGTGTGCTCCTTCGGGCCCCTGCGAGGTTAGTGATTTATGACAAGGGTCGCGCTTCCCACAATATGTGTCAAATGACTTCTATATGTAAAAGTCAAATAACACCAGTGTCCGGGTGCCATGAATAACTTACACTAAATAGTCACCTGTGACCTTTCCACGTTGACGTAGGTAGGTGGTATAGTAGTAGGTATAGTCATGTATAGGTTTCGGGCAATACTTTGAGTCAATTATTCTCTTTCCTTTAGATGGGATTTCATAAAACTTCTGAGATATTGTGTTTCCAGAACTATTTACTAATTTAATATTGATACAATTGTGTTATGGGTCGATAGACCAGTATACTCTTAACTACTGTTACAACAAACGTAGCCAGAGAAAATGTTAATATAATAATTCTTACTAGTCCTGTTCGCTGGTTATTTTCTTCTCTTAAAAATGTTACATAGACTAACTTAATAAATATAATTGAATACATCATAATAAAGTTCGATTATAATATTCTCGCGTATGGCATAAAACATTCATAAAATGAACGAAAGCAATAGACTTGTATAGAAAATTGGTCTACATAAATAATAATTTATGTAAGTGACAGATGAATGCGCAAGTATGCGGCTTTTACGATATGTGGCTATAAAGAAACAATAAATACATATTATCATGCAAGTGTGACCTGTACTGGCCATATATTTGTCTATAAAACTAAAAAAAAATGGAGACCCACTTACTGTAAAAATATCAAATTATATTTTTTGTTTCCTGTGTCTAGGTCACGGACGTAGCACATTTTTTAGAGAAACCACAGTCAAATGAAACAACCAAGTGCCGAATATCCGTTTGGTTCAATTTAATCGGCTGTAATTATTTCGAGGCGGCCAGTCGAACAAACACACTGAACGGACAGGTCAACGAATTACCCTAATATGTTTCCGGCTTTAAACGGACTGGCGAAAATAACGTCTCTATACTTACATATTCGCATTACTGGTAACAAACATAAGTTGAAGTAAAAAACTAATGATGTTATGATGAATGAGGAAATAAAATCTGTCCCACAAAAGATGGCGCGCATTTGCGACCTCCTCTAGCCATCGACATCAATTTATAGATGACATTTTCCCGACTCCCCATGATTTTCTATACATAGAATGAGTACGAATGGGTTTGAACTGCGCCCTTATCTCATACAATAACGTACTTTACAGACCATTTGCAAGGGATGACGTGA
>DWME01002374.1:0-21074 GCA_018244795.1 Parelbella ahira ahira | reverse complement strand
GGGCCTCAACACTCAGTTATACGGGACCACTTAATATCTTTATCCCCTATAAATAATATGACCAAACAATAAAAATTGCAATAGCAAAATACATCTGAGTAATAGTTACTTGCGGTGCAATTATTTTAAGTGGATAAGTGTGGCTTACGCAAGAGAATCTCAATACTAGTGCGTGGATAATGACTCTGACAGTGTAGCATATCGAGCCATTGCAATATATTAATGCCAAGAGGAGCATGGCGAATCTCACAAAATGGAACTTTTCAACGCGAACCCACCTGACGTAACGTACGAATCGAAGCAAGGGAGCCGTGACGAAATGAAGCCGTGAAATCAACGATCATGGTGTGATAACATTTGTTGCATGATGAGAAATGATAGAGTATCGATAATAATCGTTGCGAGAGCAACTCGGGATGGAAGGAAACAGATTGGAAAGTGAACACAGCACAATAACAAACAGGGAAGTTATTATAACAATTATGCAAGAACGTGTTGCCGGTACGAACTCCGAACGGATTCAGTCTGTGTGGAACTCGTGTTAATGGCTTATTGAGGATCGCAGCTTAGAGAGATGAAATAGAAACGAGTAGAAATCTACTCATCATACGAAATAATATGATACTTATGATATTGTGTAATGAAATGGAGAGGACTACGACAATAATAATAATTTAATAAATGTGTCAAGTAATATCGTGAAGAATGAAGCTTTACATATTAGTGAATGTTTCGTATCCTAATTATCAACGTTCGTTCTTCTTCCCACAGTATCGTCAGAGTTTTCAACTAAATTGCGAACAAACCACAAAACGTAGTCAGCGTTGCAAAATACGAATGATTCATTGAAATTATGAAAATATTTCAACATCGCAACATAATCTCGAGCGTTAAACACAAATGTGGATGCAACACGCGAATCTCGATTGCAATTGGAGTGATTTGTTAAATTCACAATTCATATATCACACGTACTCTGTGATATACATTTGAAATATATTTTTGCAATTGGATAAAGTCCAATTCCTTCAGACACATTCTGGAACTTTCGAAGTATTTGTGAAATGTATTGATTTAGTGACCGCATGGTCACTTAATCAATACAACCTTTCTAACGACGAAATATTCAAGTTAAAATAGGCGATGTTTATTCACACTTTTATTTCGTTGAGTATTTCATAGTGTGATTAGATTAGACTCAATCACACATTACACACCACAAAACAGTCAGAGAGCAATTTCGACACAAATAATACTAGTGTCTGCGATTACTATGTATCACGTAGGTTGGTACATTGGTTGGTACAAATTATATTGAATAACTGTAATGCGTTGATACATATATTAATACAACAAATCGTTCATCAGATTACTACCGTAAATTGTTGAGATTACAATATGCTATCATTTTCAAGTTTTTTGTTTTCAGTGTGCTCTACATAAGAATTTCTTTTTGGTCATTTTCAACAATTAAATGTCAGCAAATCTTAGGACACGAACAAACCAAACTTGACTAGAAGACAGAAACTAAGTAAGTAATAGTGAATTAAAAACGAATAAACAATTAGCAATATACGTTGGACAGAATATTGATAATCTGTGAAAATATCTCATTTCATTTGTTTTTTTTTCTAACTAACGTTTTAATGAGTTGTTCCTAATTCAAACTGTTAAAGTCATAGCACGATATAATGAGTATACATATTTACACAGAACAATATAATTACTCGCTACTCTATATTCAACATATTTTAATTACCATAAAGCATCTCCTAACTGCGTACCACTAGTAATTTAGGTATCACCTGCAATACAATTAACGCAGACCTTTGCTTTTGGAGCTATCTAAGCGATCAAAAATTGCCTTGGATTATGGCGCAACCTCGGCAATTTGGGCAAAACACAGCCATTGTCTCGACACCCTTGAGTGATCAGCCACGCCCTGTTCCAACTCCGGATATGCAACAAAGGGTACCTTTGTCACGATAAGTATCGTGCAAAGGCTGAATTGCATAGCTCAAATTATTGACTCTTGTACATGTACTGAAAATGTGTTATTTTATATTATTACATGACTGCCTCGAAAGACTGCCTCGTTGGCCGAGGGGTTGCGAGCTCGACTGCCGATCGGGAGGTCCTGGGTTGAAATCCTGGGTCAGGTGCTATTAGATGAAAACTTTTTAAATTTCTAGTAGAGACTCGGAGTCTGGAATAGTGCCCGGTGTAAGTCAATAGGCTCACAACCTATTCCATGGTTCTAGTGAACCTGGGAGTGGAGTACACTCCTCTGCCTACCCCTTCGAGGATTACAGGAGGGATGTTACGTTTTATATAATAACATTTCTAACATTCTAATAACTTGCCGAGAATGGAATCCCGCAAAATTTCTATTATGAATTTTATATGTAACTAAACCATCTTAGGTTTAGCAATAACTTAAAACAACGTTACATTTTTAAATATTCGGAAAAGTCTATGCACAGCAGTGGACATTGTGAAACTGATGATGATAATGATATATTTTAAAAAGTGACGTAGGCCTAACGAATGTAAAAGCACAAAAATTGTCGTCTCTATGTGGTTAAGCGATTGATCTATTACAACAATCGATTGCGCCTTTCTTGCTCATGCGTTACGACTGTGAAGGCGTGTGATCGATGAATTGTGGGAGCACCACGTGCGCCGGTGTACCGCGCAGCTGCACGTGGGGCCACGCAGTGGGCCCGCGGCCGAGGGCATTGAGGCTGTGGTCGAAGGCACAGTCGGGAGAATCGTTGATATACTTTGCAAACATACTTATATACATACCTATATATTTATAATAATTCATCAATAATGAAATCAGATTACTAGATCGGATGACAATAATATACACTTAAGGACACACGCTAGAAAGCTGAAATAGCTGAAGCCGAGCGAACTAATATCAGAGTATACAAATATATAATAAGATTACAAATTCAAATCTGAATTCACTTTGAACGTAATTCTATGTTAGAAAAAGTAAAATGAAGATGAAATGCCGAAAATGATTCGGAATGTAACCGCAAATAGAACATGGAATGTAATTGGAAACGAAGAATGAAATATGTACAGTAATGGATTGTATATTTTCCTGAGCATTATAATTAAATCGCCAACATCTACATAGAATCGCTTCAGTTCATACGATAATCCGTTGCCATCGAACAAACGTTGCCACAAAAGGACCTGTGTGTGTGTTCATCCAGCATCCATTCATCTATAGACGTGCGAGATGAATCATGTGCGCACACAGCATCGTGAGAAACGAACGGTATTTGTACTGGATGCGCGACATTTGTCGAATAACGGAAATAAATAACATGAACTAATGAGGAATAAGAGACCTGCATTACGTCTTGTAGAAATACATGTACGTAGCAAACGCCTCGGGTTGCTAAGTAATAAGCATTATGAGGATAATATATTGAAAATATTTGACGCGACAACGGTAAAATTTATAAGATAAATTTTCTAATTATTAAATTACAAGTATTTAATTTATATCGTCATCATAATATCAGCCCATATTGTTCCATTACTGAAGTTAGAACATTAATAAGACATGCCAAAAAAACAACAGCATGTACCAGTTCTCCTATAACTTTACCTAGGCGTTACAACCTATCTTCCTAAGGGCATCATTACTAGGGGACAGAGGTTTTTATTGGTATTTGAAATAGAAATCATAAACAATAATAATGGTTCTATCAGGGGTTGATACAATTCTAAGGCGTAAATTAATACTATGAGACAATTCTAAATTTGAATTTAAGGTTCTAATTTGTGGATAACGTTACTAAACGCTGCTGTACAGTCGGGATGCAAATTACGATAATTATAATGAAAATATTGAAATGTGTTAAAGTCGGTAATTAGATTAAATCGATAGACAGATTCATAATGGTATCAGCTTCACTGCAGCTTCCATAAAATTACATCTGCGCACATCCGTTTCATTACTCTCCAGGTCTTCAATCGAGCAAGAGGAAATTGGCTTTATAATTTCCATTGCCTTCAAGTTGATAAATGTATGTCTTACAAGTGAGAATGTTGGTACCACTTTTCTCTGTAAACAGCGTTGTATTAACCATGTTACATATGTACATCAGATGTAAATGAAATTCAAGTGTTACACTATACAGAGCATGTACAGTTTCAACATCAATAACGTTGACAGGAAACATCAGAAACAAATTGAAAGCATATTTACCCTCCACTTATCCAACAAATGCAAGCGTTCTTACCTGTAACAAAGAAATCACATTTCATTGTTATAGCAAACATTTCAAAATTTAATCGCATTCTTGACTAAACAGTGTACAGTAACGATTGTGCCAGCGCCCCACAGTTCAAGAACCTCCACCACCTCAGCAGCATTGTTTGAGCCACACACCCGTAGCGTTTCCGATTCCATGGCTGATTTAGCGCTGTTTACACAATTCGTGTTCCAAGCAAAGGGGAAATGTAACACTGACATTGAATTCAAACATGGTAACGTGTCAAGAAACATTTATTCCACAAAACTACGTGTAAAGGAATTCGTAGTTCAAACAACACGGCACACGTATGTATGTACTAAATGAGCGAGTGGGATTTAATTAAATGTGAAGTCGGGAACAATTCTGTTACTGTTCACACTTAAATAGCGCTTTGTTCCATTCCTAATGCCTTCTACAGCTACGCATGCAACATGTTTCTTTCTCTCCGTTTGATTTCAAGTATTGATTTATATGTATTCTATTGGAATGAATACTTATTAAGCGATATGATCGATAAATTTAAATTCAATTGTTATTTCTAACACCTCGCGAGCCACGATGAATAAACTTCACGTAACCGTAATGAAGGTATCGCCACACATAGTGATTGATCATTTATCGAATAGTGAAATTATCGTCAGCCACTTGATAAATTATTGAAGTACGACGAAATGACAGTGATAATGAAGTAATGACAGTATGCATCGAAGAAATGCAAAACCAGTGAGTGATCTAACCAGAGAACGATTGCGCAACCTTCAATTATGTTCATTGCCGCTGGTAACATCGACCTGCGAAATTGAAGGGTATAAAAATTGCTTCACGTAGCGAATGAAGAAGGTGGAACGATAAATTAAACATTGAAGTTTTTAAACGAATAGACACGTATACCACAGTACATACAAAGTTGAGCATGCTAAGTATTCACTTTATTTCAACCGTACAGTTACTTTGTGCGTATTTAATTGTAATTGAAGAAAATTAGTTACTAAGCAACCATTACAGGCTCACTGGATCTATTATTTATGGACTTCATGCTAATATTGCAACTAGCATGTACTACGAAGTGCATTAAGATTATCATTTAAGTACACGATAAAGATCATCCCAACGCAATGACTAATGCAACAACTGGAGACCTTCAAACGCAGCGGTTGAAGGGAAATAGCAAATTGCCTACGAAATTGTATTCACAGACTTGCACACAGCCACAGAACAAAGAACTGAACAATTTATAATAATCGTCGGTATGGTAATGTAGTTCGAAATAATTGATCTCTTGATATCTCTAAGACCTTGGATGCTGGCTGTGAACGATATAAGAAAAAAAAACCAACATCAGTATAATGAAAGATAATTGCCACCAAGTCGAGTAATGACAAATGTACAATTAACTATTTTAACATGCCTTGACATTTGATGGAAATTGCATGGCCTAAGTAAGAGAGGAATGCTTCAAACGATGAATTTTAATGGCCGCTTGGAAGATAATAAAATAAAGTAAGTTCGTTAGAAAGCTACTGCGAGTTATTATCATAACATTATTATTTACAGTAACGTACCGGATTTCATTGCTGCTAATAAAACAATTTAAATTGACAAGAAGCAAGCAACTCAAATAATGCTTGATGCTAAAGTAAAAAAAAAATACTTAGAAAATTGGAGTTACAACAAGTGGAGTGTTAACGAGTTTTGTGGAACGTCTGTTCGAGAAATAAGAAGCTGGTGTTGAAACTTGGGAGTGTACTACACTCCTCTGCCTATCCTTTCTTTAAAACGCACTTTTGTAAAGAGGTGCGCGCCATGGATTTGAACGCAGCACCCCCGGAGTGAGAGGCTCAATTCTTAACCACTAGGCATCACTGCTTCTACACTTCTACACTTATTTATTCGAAATTGGTTATATTATAACCAACTTTTTCTTGAAATATCCAGAAGGAGAGGTAGAAACTAGTTGTAATAGAATAAGCAATCATCATTATCATCAGCCTATCTCAGTCCACTGTTGGACTGAGGCCTCCCTAATGAGTGCCAGCGCGCCCTATTCATGTCTTGTCGCATTAATAAATAATATCCATTTATAAAAAAACATTACAGATTGAGATTTCACATCGGGTTGTTCACCTCGGCTAAAAGTAAAATCACATCTAATCAACGCTGCCTACGCTTTATTTACAAATGTGTTTACGATCTTCGCGCGAACGCGACTAGTAACCACCCACGTGCTAGTATGAAACGCTAATTCATCATCCTTTCGTACGGATGACGGACAGCGAGGGTTAGGGTTGAGAGAATACTGTGAAATGGTGAATACTGAACTCAGCAGTTCAAGGTCGAATGTAATATTTTGGTCAACATAAGCACAGAAAGATGACGATCTGCGAAAGACTGCAGGCTGAAACTGGTAGCGGCAAGCCGAGGACGTTGCTCGATGGGGTTGATAAGGAAAGCCTACGTTTAGCAGTGGACTGAGATAGGCTGATGATGATGATGAAGTATAGAAAGAAATTTAAAAGTGTCGCAAAGACCCACCGCTCTTTTTACATTACTATGTAGATAATATATTGAATTATTATCGCCCTTAGTTCTCGACTACCTTATCAGTAAATTATGGTTGATCCTAAAGTAAATTTTTGAAAGCTAATGATTTGTTTTGAATTTTTTTATTTAACCATGTGTCATTAACATGAACGCTATTGTAAAGGAACTTGATATAGTTATTGATTAACCGATTTCAAAATAACAATCGTTCCATTGAAGTAATAAAGCAATATTTGACATACATTCGCACGTATTAAGGAATGCATGCCAACGATAATCATTAATACGTATATTATTATTATTAAATCCGTTATGGCCAGCCCATAAGCCATAACAGGATTTTAATGTCCTTGTAAAAGACAGTCACCGTTGAATTTAAACTGCGCTCCAACAAATTGTAATAAAGTTTAGTTTTCTCAAAATCGTTCTTGCTCTTGAGTGTTCATATTTTTCGTCAAATTCCAAGAATCAAAGCACAAAGACGCCGGACTTCCAATCTATCTCAATTGTAATGCTCATTCGAGTTTTTATCGAAACTTTTTTTTATAAATTATTAAAATAGCTTCTTTTGTATTTTATATTTCACGAGTAACTTCCTGAAATACGAACTCGAGTATATGAGAAATGGAGTCAGGTTTCTTTTATCCTTTCAAAATTACCTGTATTGACTAGAATTTTGATGTCAACTTCAATTTTAGTGATAAGTATATTGGTATTTATTTCAGTATCAAGGTACATCAAACCTTTTAACGTCCCTTTCTTGGATACGGGTCTTTACTGAGCCTGAGAAGGGTTGTGGCAAAGTCTTATTTGTACAGATTTAGTCACAATGATTTGTGTCACCCACACAGCAAATAATATTTTATCTTTAAAACGCACATATTTTTTGCAAAGTGCCTCAGGTTTTGAACCTAGAACCGCCGGAATAACCGGCTGAATTCTAAAGCACAAAGCTATTACACATCTCGTGTTACTAATGTTAAAAACTTTTTATATAGCACCGTTTAAAACAAATCATGCTTTAACCTATGAAGTGGATAAAGTCAAGCAAGTCAAATTGAACAAGGTTGCTCACGAAATCGATTATCGTTTTTACATCATGTCAACGTTCATTACAGTTAAAATGAGATCTTGTCCGAGCTCAAATAGGCCGTGTTAGGCCCTCACTCCGGGGGTCTCGACTCCAAACTCTTGACCGTTTTAACTTCACGACAAAGTTTCTTGCTTTATGGGCTTACTTTATGAAAATCATATACTCTAACCGTTAGTGAACTGCACGCCGGCTGCCAAATTGCGGTTCAGTTACAGTTCTAATGCAGACCATGTGGAGAGGTATGTGAAAATATTTTAATTATATATGTATCTAGTAGACATTTAACCGCGGCTGAGCGAGCAAATCATGTTTAAGTCTGGGTTGGTGTATTAGATTGATTGATGACCTGTTGGACACTTTGATCAATACACTGGTGTGATATTTACAATTAGGTTGTGTGTAGGTATCTGGTTTTTATTGCTGTGTGCGTGTGTATGTCTAGAGTATCTAGGACTCAACGAATCCAGATGTATTATGAAGTGTGAAGTATTATTTGTTACATATAGCAATCCACATATTTAAGCGCACACTAAATATACAAGGATAAATTAGAGCACACAATTACTTATATAAACGGGAGGCACCACATGTATGTATATTCCGAGTTATTGATACCTAATAAATAAATAAATTTATATATTTTTATTTTATTGAATAAATCACCAGCTGACCACTGTTTCAAAGTAAATTTGTACCTGCTAAGTATCAGAATAGTTATAGGCAACATCGCTTTAAGTCACATTAAAATTTGGGCACTAAATTACATTTCACTATGAGGTCGCCTCAAATGTTATAGTGCTCTCAGTGACAGCTTGTTCCATGAGCTCATAATAATAACTCATCAGTGAAAACTGTGTCGGTGTCTTATGAATAAATCGCGGAGAACGCAAAGGCTTTGATTGGTTAACTGTGTCTTATTTCATCTTGTTACTTGATGACTTCAAACTCCTCGCTCCATTTTGTATTCATTAAATGTTAAGTATTTAATACACTTGTATTTATATATGTATACGGGATGAAGGTGAGCCCGTAAATTGGACTACTATGTTATTGTTCCATAACATTCATATAGATTTATACACCGGCAGTATTTATACATATGTAGATAATACCTACAATCGAGGTTAGGATGGCGACTGTTTTGTAAGTGATATATGTATTTCATTTGCGGATTCATTAGAAGAGTTAAAATGAATGTATATTTAAATATATTTGCAAATATGAGAAATGAAAGATATGTTAAATTTGTTGGAAAATAATCATTGTGATTAGAAATATACGTACCTATACCTATTTATGTTAAATGTGTTGGGAAATACTCATTATGTTGTGAAATATATCTTTATAAAACTATATCTGTTCCGCCGACTTTCGGTTCTATTACGCTTATTACATTTGTTTTGCACTTAGCCTTGATTTCAAAGATATATTACGTCACTTAGTATCTTTTTCAGTTATTTGAAATTTCTGCTCATCAAATTTAAATAAAACCTTTTTAACGTTTTAGCGTGAAAACATCAGATTTATGAAAGACGCGTAAATTATAAGAAAATGAATTTCCACTTCCAACAAACGATAACGAGTAAAACAGACTGTACAATAACCGGGCACAATATATACACATTTTCGCACAAAGCGTTACAAATTTCCCCAGCTACCGTTCTCCATTGGGACGTCGAGGCTAATTCGACGATAGCCGCCGCGGCCATTCCAGATTTAATAGTTCCCTTCTGTAACACGTGTGGGCGTGGACGTGATTCTCAATCATGAAGCCACTTAAGGCGTAAAAGACAAATTGAGTCATTTTGTCCGTTTCAACATTCATTTAGTGCTGTACCGTGCATTTAGGATAGACTTCCGAGCGAGGCTCTTATCAACTGCGGTACGGAGCTCCGCTAACGCTACAATTTTAGAACATATTTAAAAAAAAAAAAAAACGATGAGTCAGGTCTGCGTAAAAAGCCGATAAAAACTGATGCTGTCCAGGATTTCCACGTGCTGAAATCACCAAGTTTTTTGTTAGACAAATTGTCTAACGTATTGGAATAGTTAAATACTAAATTAACATACATAACTGAATTCAGATACAAAAATTTAAAAAGAAAAAGTTTATACTGGAAAAATTTTTGAATAAAAGTCGCAATCGTAAGCCGCAGCCCCAAGCCGTAGCCGCATCGATTTTAACATTACAGCGGCTCGCTCTCGACTGTGCCGTCTCGCACGTATGGGAGGTCTAGATCCAGCGCAGGCTTAATAAAGCTGGCCAGTGCTTCCGTAATACGTATCTCATGTGTTCCTTATGTGCATAATGAGACCAGGTTGTTTCACAACTTTGAGCATTCGATTTTATTGTAACAATCTATACACAGGGAAGTATAAATCCATACAAATGTGTATGTAAAATTGACTTTTCTGAATGATTAACATTCACAGTAAATACAATTTTTAGTAAGGTTTTAATTATTAGTTGCATCTAGCATTCTAGTCATCGTCTCTCTTCGTCGTGCTTTTCCTTTGAAATTAATTCTTTGTATATTCGTACAATTATAATGAGATAATATGTATATCTTCCGATGACGTCTTGAATATCGAATAACCTGCCTTTATTATAGTAGTAGTTATAGTTGTAGTAGATAAGATCGGATAATTTTAATCTACGCTTTATATAAACTATAAATGCTCAAGATTACCACAAGTACAAATCACGCTACATAAATAGTTTTTTCAGTAATTGTTAAGGTTTATGATTCATAAAGTCTTTTAATAATTAATATTTAAAAAAATTAAGTAATGATAATTAATTATTGTTTTCAGATATCTAAGCTTGCCATTTTTTATTAATAATACATGAACCCACTATATTTTAATAGTCACAGCCATCCCAGTTGACACACAGGTGACAAGGTATCTTAAAAAGACTCGGGAAGCTGCGACATATCATATAGCGACGAATCCCTACGCATGTTCCCGGCGAGAGCTTCCGGATTTAACGCATAATTTTACAATCAATCGAACGACTTTTTTTTGTCGTTTCCAGGTGACGTAAGTTATGGAATCTGTGATCAGGGCCGAACGGAAGCATAGAAAGTGGCATAAGGCACCGCGGCAGTAGCGGATGTGAGATTGACATCAGTTTAGATATAGATTCTTTAATGTGAAGAGAGCGAACAAGTGGCAGCCAAGACCGGCCACTACTGTCGATGGGATCTGCGTCCTACCAACAGAGCTGTAGAGAACAGATACTTAATATACCTTTGTTTAGCCAGTATCCGTGGTTAATAAGACTCTCGGCTGATCAGTATTGACTGGTCATAAGACTGCGAGAATACAAGTCTTATTAAAAAACCTTTAGTACATTAGTTCAGTTAGCATATGCTAGTACAAGTGCAGTAGAGTCGAAGCTCGTTTTAAAAGCTCGTAAAAAAATTTACAACATTATTCGTCACTTTAAAAGGTTAAAAATATGTTATTATAAAATCGTGTAATCAACAATCATCCAGGGCGAAAAATTAAACATTCCCCCAGATCACGGCGAGTAATTCCATGCCAATTTATTAATGCATTTAAATAATTACGAAATACATTAAGATTGCAACGTATCAAATTCTTCATCCAATACTTCCTATTGCAATCATGTAGTGAGGTCATATAGTAAAAAAATCCTCTCGACTTGACCTTGCAACATCATTTACACTTGAGACCGTTCTAACTACGTCCGTACGAAATCGTTTCCTGACACGAGATGTAGTATAAATATAAAGGTCGTCACAGACAGAGCCACAATATATATCATAGGAAGCATATTACGAAATATTATGATAGACATATTTTCTTCAGTAATGTCCCAGTAATTGCACACATGGCTATAATATATATGTATTTTCTATATATGCGAACAGATACCTATAGCAAGACATATCTCGGTATAGCTAAACATATTATTGCACAAATAATGACAGTACAAATATATAATACAGCATATCGACCGCCTGCGGCAGTTTGCGATAGCAATATATGTAATAAGGTACATACATAAGGTATACATGCACAACATATTAATGTATGTATATTATAGCTCTATCTATGACCACCATAATGGTATCGATAAGTAATTTATAAAACGTGGGCGACTTACGATATAATTACTGGTTTAAATGTTATAGTTTTAACTGATATAAGTACGTAGTCGTTAATAGTTTGCTTTAATTGTAACTCTATTTATTATTTATAATGTACTTGCCGAATTCATTACTAACAGAATCGTTCTTGCTCTCTGTTACCACTAATTAATAGTTATTGGTAGTCTGATTAACAACTGACAGAAACTGAACTAACTGGTACTGACGGTCTTCCTATTATAATCCTGTTTGGGATAGGTTCCGGATTCCATGAGCGGCTACGGCTCACTTTGACCTTTACTTGTGTTTTGCCACTTCATACATAAAGAAGTCTAGAAGTCAAATTATAGATAAATTATGGTGTTGTCCCACAGAAACGAGTCGAAAATACTATGCTGGATTAAGCAAATTTCAATAAACAATATTCAAAATCGGCAAATTATTAATCAAAGATTTTATTTTATTTAATTACAAACAACACATTTATCTAGCCCATACAAAAAAATGTTTTTTGTTCCCTTGAACACCTTGCCGTTAGAAGGAATGCGAGATTATCTATCAAATAATCCAGTCGATGCAAAAAACCTAATCAAACTGACAGAATTAAACAAGGAAATAAAATAGTACGGCCGCTCGTGCGGCCAACGGTCCGCGCAATGAGATCATTCCGAGAATGAGTCATGCAGTCAAGTCTATTAATTTTTGTGACTCCACTGGCACTCGGCCCAAGTGCCATTGACCTATTTAGAGGATGGCGGTTCGCGAACACATCGCGGAATTGTATAAACAATCGGACGGTGGATAAGATATGTTATTGGATAAGATTTAATGTAGGTACGTGACATGTTGCAGAAATAAATTTGATATTACAGATTAAACCATTCGATAATTCTAGATATCTATCATTACATGTATCGTTATATTTATTTTTTGTATCGCATACTTTTACATCAACGTTGTTATAGAGATCGTTGTAAGCTCACTGTCTATATTATGAAAGCGGACACATAATTATCTTTTCGGTCTAAAAGTAGTTCCATGCGCTAAGAAATTTCTGACCGGTTGCATTATTAGAAATTTTACATCTTAACCATTTTAACGGGGTGACTTTAAGCTTATTAACATTGCTATTGTTGAGATATTAACATATCACTCAAACACAATATAGCCGAGTAAACAGAAGCTCAAGAAAAAAAATCGTCAATTAACAAAGAATAAAAAGTTTATTTATGAAAGCAATCTAAAATAATCAAACCGTTTCATTAAAAATTAAACCACCCTCATAAAATACAATAGAACTAAAATCATCTGAGTAAAACTACAAAAATAGATTTGAGTGTTTGAGAGAAGAATGATGTCAAAACTCTACAAAGAACTTAAAAATAACATGAAAAATGACCGCGATACAAAGTTACATGTTATTCATAACGAAAGGACTATATAGAATGTAATTATAATATCGATGAAATAATTTGTACCGTCGCAAACGAATGTATTATCCCTGACTCTATTTAGTACGATAACGGTGCTACCACGTGCCGGCGACAGTGAGAATATTGCGCCCGCTGACAATATCACGAACCGGTTCACTGTTAATTAAGTATTCCAGCCGCTGGACCCATTTTAACGAGGTATTAAATTGCACCGAACGAGCATATACATATTTAATCAGCTTTTGTTGAACGTCGTTGTTGTCGGAAGGTCGGGTTTTTTGAATAAACACTAAAGTACGACGTTAATTGATTATCGTGGACACTAGGGGGGCGATAAAAGGCGAATTGACTTTAATGGAGAACAATCTGTTTAATTGTTGATTAATACAATCATTTTCTAAACCTTCGAAAGCTATAGATATATCTGTAACCGGCTGCGTATCTGGCTGAGCTGTAGACATGATTCCATATTTGTTACAGCCAAACTCACTAAAACGCTAATATTCATTTCATTCGGTCAATTTATACAAATCATCGTACCGATGAACGTAGACATATCAATTGCCCTAACAAATTTCCCCTTTGTGAGACCAATTTGTAGAGCAAATACATAAGAGTTGCTCCTTACTAATTTGTAAGTCACTGGAGCACTAATTGAAATCAATTTATATCTCGAGAGATAGATGATTTCGTATGAGATCATATCCGTGAAATTAGACCCGCGTGTTGTTGGCAAGTAATCTTATACTAAACAGTACATATTGAATATCCTATATTGTTCTATAATGTTAAAGACACAGGAGAAATTTTGTTAATCGTGGCGGACGTAATACGATTTTACGCTTGGGCGCGCATTAATCGAAATGCGTTTTCGCGGCGATAAACCATCTTACGTTGTTCAACAAATCAACGCGGTGCGTTCACTAGACGATGCGGAAAACGAACGGTTCCAACTGTTTTGCCGCTAAACAGTAGGCATTGCTTACATTATTTCGGTTTACTAGCATTAAAAGGACCGAACCCTTATTATTATGTTAACATATTGTTAATATTGCCTCGTTGGTCGAGTGGTTTCAAACGCGTCTGCCGATCGGGAGGTCTTCGGGATTTTTCTAATTTAGAATTTCTAGTAGTGACTCGCAGTCTGGATCTGTGCCCATTTTATGGAAATAGACTCACCACCATGGACATGTACACCATGGGACGGAAACGTAAGTGGTGAAACGTGGGAGTGTACTACACTCCTCTGCCAATCCCGTGGATTACAGGCGTGAAGTTACGTTCTTATTTTAAAACGTAACATGTAAAAGGCAAACAAAAGTGTTTATAGACACTATTACCAACAAGTCAACAGAAACGTCATGACAGCTGATAAAAAATTATAATTTATTAGTTTTCAGCATGGAGAGCGGTTGTTTGATTAGTATCCATGTCAGGAGAGGGTTCATAGACGATGATAATGCTTGCCAGATAATACTGCGATCGACGGTCAATAAACCTTGCTTATGTTGGAACAAGTATTTGGAGGGCTATTAACTTTTTCTCACTTTAGGCACGTAACAGAAGCTATAAAGGTATTAATAGAGACACGTACAATGTTAAGAAATTCACAAAGGGTTCAAAGGTAATTAACTAACCGAGAATGCCCTTTATAAACGTGACCTTTTACATTGTTAGCGGAACATAATGGTGACAATAATATGCTATCTCTGTGATTTGTCACGAATGCATTTGTGAAGTTAAAATGCATTTAATAATACTACAATTTAAATTTGTTTCACTTATATTGCAAAATCTATTAATTTTAATTGGATTTATGGAGACGCTGAGAATTTTTGTGTTTTATACAAGTGTAACTTAGCATGGTAATATGTATAGAAGCTTACAAAATAAAACCGGATATTCCACAACCTTCACTGTTACAGTCCTACTAAAGCTAAGTGCACTCGCCCAAATTAAGAGCCGTAGAATATTATAACTAACTAATACGAATCAGCCTTCATATTCTATATGAATATCAAATTCGTGATTATCATCATATGTTTATTCAATGTCAGTATATTGCTGTACATGGGCTCTCTTAATGGGCGACATTGCGCACGATATACCGCGTTCAGCTTCTGCCTGAAGTACAGAGTACCATGCCATCTAGCCGAAAGGCTTCACACACTACGTTTGCCGAACTATTGTCTCGATTCCAGAACTCGTTTCCTTCAACAATATTCGGTTTTTCGTCAGATACAGCCAGTCCAGTACCACTTCAACGTGCTAACGCCTTGAAGCTATGTCGCTGATTTCGGTTGTCATAGTTGATACGGTTTATTATTAAGTAAATCTGAATAATGACTCTTACGGCGCACCGTCTGGTGAGAGATATAACACGATACTAAGCCTCAAATTACATGTCGATAACGGCGCGGGTACACAGTTTTCACGGTACGATGTATTTGTAGGGGTGCCGGAAGGTCTTGTTTGATTTGTTGCGCAAATGTAGGACAAGTTTAGTGCTAACAAGATAATGGAGTATTATTTCGAGCTTCATTAGGAGCGACTTTCGTCTTCCCTTTAGATACTGCTTGTCAGTGTGCTTTGGCCAAATCTTTAACATTAAAACCGTTATTTTCTTATTTTAAGTCCCGTATCTTGTTCGGGATGGCTTGGCTAGTTTGGGATCTGGACTAGGTCCTTATTTATGTCATGTGTCATGTCAACATCATGTGTATAAACACTCAAGATATGTATATTGAATAGTAAAATATTAAGATTAATTACGAGTTACCATAGATATAATCAATTATAAGTTCATTACCTATCTTCTGCAATTGCTCATTGTTCTCTTCTAAATCATTCGACACTTCTATAAATTCACTGTTTTATTCAACGTCAACAAATGCACTAGTGATGTCTTCCGCTTAACACGTCTATCCATCAGAGCCACGCGTTATTACCTCAACGTTATAGGTACATACATGGTATTTGCTCACACTTTCACATCGACATAGTTCATTGTTCAGTTTCTATTCCTGTAAGGTAATAACAGAATTGCCTTCATCCATTGAGCTGTGACTATTCGAAATCGGGTATTGTTAATACCTACTAATGTTATAAACCGAGAAACGTATCATATAAGAAATAGACATTGCAAGACAGACCTCTCCAAAAGCAAGCCACTGAGCTCGATCTTCAACTCTTTGTATCCAACCGCTGCCAGCCACTTATTATTATCATCGACATCTTTTAATTACACTCCCCTAAAAAATTACTAACTCTAAACTATTAACTCATATATTACATAATACATTCAATTAGTTTACTGTAGTTTAAGCAAACCGTTGCTTTGAACTAGATTTGCTGAGAGCATCACAATTTGTGATCTAATACTAGTTCCCAATACACTACTGCATTGTATTGTATAAATTCAATATGAGATTACGTTAGCTATACCGTTGCGATGTGAAGATTATCATCAACACCATGTAATGGAACTTGAGAGTGTTACAAACGTAAATTGCTACGCTTCATCGGAGTTCACACCTGCTAATTGGGCACGAGTAACAGGTTTGTAACTAATGTTGAACTTGACAACCATTCCATAAAACAAGCTGAGATGATAAGGATTATAATGTTTTACAGCCTAATCTGGGCTGGCTACATCTGAATTGGTTTAAAGAATTTTATACAGATATTTCGTATTAAAATATCAGCAGTGCGTTTATTCGTGTAACAAAAAAAACAGTGATAACGATTTGTCCTAGATAAAACTTAAAAAAATATATTATAACTGAATTATTACAATTTTTTCTACCAAACATTGTATATCATTTAACGGATGTCAACACCTGAGCACTGTTCGGAGCGTTTTATTCGTGGTTCTGATTTGACTCCGCTCCTTGACATTTCACAACAACAGCTTTTAATGCAACAATAAATTATCGCTCGAATAGATAATTACAATCGAGCAGCAGCTGTAAACGAGCTGGAATAATACCGGATTTTATGCTACCATATAAACATCCAAAGGTTTCCGCATCCTCCCATTTGTCGAGGAAGGAAAGTACCCCGAGAGTTAATAACGGTCAGTATTCAATTTAGTGGTGTGTAAGATAATTTTACTGTCACGGGTGAGTTCGGCCTGTCCGGGTGTAATTGTTTCCGGATAACGTGATACATAAATCGAATGAAGCGTGAATTTCAAATCTTAATTCTAATACACCGCTGGATTTATAGACGCCGCGACAATAATTGATTCTTAATCGCACTCTGTTGCGCGATAAAACGATAACGTGGTGTTTTGAGGCCGTTAACATGCCTCGGTTGGATTTGTTTAATTATTGTGTTTGTTGTGTGAGCGTGGTAAATTCCTTGGAATGTCACACACAAATATCAATGTGAAACAAACAACAGATTTTCGTTGTTCGATGGATATGAGGAAATATTTTGTGCCTCAATATATTATCTCGTAAATATTTTGTTGCAACAAAATAAGTTCATCTTTGAGAATAACTCAATTGTATTCCAAAATCGACCCTGAAATGTTGATTCTCCTAAACAACAGCTACAAAAAGAGAAAAAAACGATTAGTTCTTCTAAGCGAGACGCAGTTGAGCATTCACGGTTGCTCTTTGGCCAATTTGCGACGATTAACCCAAAACCTCTTTTCCTGTATGGTCCTAAATCGCCGTTGAATTTCGCTCCGTCTTGTAATTTTCCACTTTCACTTTCATGGGAGCACCGGCGGCCCGCGGTGTGGAACTGACGGTTATATGTCAATTGTCCCAGATTACATAATCGACATCGGGGCATGGTAATGATCATGTTGCAGTGTGTTGTGAGTACCTACGCTGTTAAACGCTAAACGCTAGTCGTAGTAAGCCCTCGTAGTACACTTGTCGATGTAGATTCTATAGACAGCATTTAAGCTACTTCGACTTATGTGACTGTCTATTCAATTCGTATTAAACTACATTTTATTTACTTTATTGGTTTTACAACCATATTTCAATTTCTATACATTCCAAAACACTAACAATACATCTATATATTATATATAACCAGTTTAACTAATTTCCAATAATAATTACTCTTTCTACGTTCCAAATTTGAAATTCTCCATAATTCGATATTCAAATTGAACTTTCATGTTACCACTAACATGGGTTTGAATTTATTGCCGCGCTTCGATGTGGCCCCTGGCACTGCGGCTTGTAAAATTTCTTTCTCGAGTTTCTTGTGACCGCGTGGCCTTGCGTTTCACGACCGCACACATACTGTATATATACTGTGTTCGATTTTGTTTTCACCGCTTCTGATTACAGTCCCAAGCTTATTTTACTTTGTTTTCCATTGTGTGGTCAGTTTGTTGGGCGCGACGAAAGTCACTAACCTTATGTGACCGTCACGAAATCTTTCAAATCATCGTTGTTCTTGGAACCATCTCTGTCAATGTTAATATATGTATGTCAGTCTGAATTATCTTAGCACGCACCTTCGCTTACCATCAAACGAACTGAGAAAGTTAAACAACCCTATTTCATTATATGTTCCATCAGTGTTGTATGTACAACCTCTACGTTATCAAAGATCATTACATGAATTATTATAACGATATACCTAATAAGTCGAACCAGAGTGTTTTTCGGTTAAAGCATAAAATCCCGTTTTCAATGTTTAAATAACACACTTATAACAATACACAATAAAAATGGTCATCGTTTAAACTAGCATTGCTCATAAGAACCGCGACGTACGAACAAAAAAAAAGTAACATCAATGTTCAATCTGTACCTACCTACAATGAGCATGATATACGAGAACGGTCCATAATTAGCGGGCCGACGAATGGACCTTGATATTACTGTATTGAGATCAAAAGATGACGATGGACAATGTCGAGGAGATGTACCTACCAAAACATTGGTCGTAATATAATAAAAAAGCGAAGGTAAGCATTCTGAAGTGACATGAAGTGACGTGAAGTCCATATTCGGACAGACTGTCATCTAAAGAGCGCCATCAGCTCCTGTTCCCGCCTTTACAACACAACAACTCAAACACACAAATTCCGCATACATAATAAATTTTCTTCCAAAAATTTCCTTTTAAACTCGTTAACGAACAGTATTTATTTAACAAATAAAACCATAACAAGGTGCGTGTGCCGTGAATATTCATATATTGGTATATCGGAACGCATTTAAAAGCTTCCCATGGTATGTAATTATGCAACAACGTACGTGCGCGCGTTGTCGATGCTCGATACACAGGCGTAAACCTCTTCCCCCCAGTCCGCACTCCCCCTTCTCCAATTCCTTCTCTGTCGCAGATATCAGTGAGCCAACCCGAATTATCGATACGATATTATTATTATGATACATTAAGCTTTACGTAAATTATCAATAAATGCGTTTTTATCTTAACGTATTGGATTAATCATCATAATTTTATAGACGGTCTGTTTGCCGTAATAAATCGGAAACTTCATTTTGGTACGAATATTTAGCACTCGGTGCTCTTCTGACAGATTTGAAATAATAGGTACTTCCCGCTTTTCAAAGGCACTCTATACGGAACAGTACAAACTAAACATATAACCTTCAACGTTACCATTTTAGCGTCCGTTACGAATTATTCCAGACAGCTAACATCACGCACAAAGTGTTAAGTGGCTACAGGAATTGTACTTAACCTAATATGGTGAACGTTCCCAGCGATATACCGTCGTACTCACGCTCGTTACAGTTTCTCGGTATTGTATCTTGGGGTTTGGTTACTCATCGTTTACCACTGCACTCTGTGGTTCCTGGATTACATTCATTATTCATATAGAATACCTTTAACAGTGAGAGACGGATAATTGTTTAATTAACCTGTACCAGCAATTTTCTATACATGTCTGGACCATCGGACATGGAATATTTGAACGACACAACGGATATAGATACAATATGAATGTTGATGTACGCAGTTGAGTAGGAAGACCAAGGCTAACATAGCTTGACCAAATAAGCCAGATACTGACTTAGGAAAGTTAAAAGTCTCCGAAACGGACAAGCATGATGAGAGCGATGAATGTCGAAGAAGTTAGTTGTGTGTGTGTGAGAAGTTGTGTGTAAGGATAGAAATATTTGTGATAGTGTTCTATGTCCATCCCCTAACAGACCTGGAGGGGTGAAATGAGAATAACAGTAATAACAAAAGCCTTGCAGCAGACCCAGTAGCGATGTTGTCTTGATAAAACTCAATAAAATCAATGTGATCAAGTTACCTTTATTCCCTATCTTCTTATAATATCATTAAAATTAATTTTATATAGATTTCTGTAGCGCTCGAAGCGTTTGTTTTTAAACAAAAAGAAAATTAACCCCACATTTGAAAACTCCAAAGTTGACAGTCTAGAAACACCTGCAGTAAATTGAAGAAAGGTTAAAAAAAAAAAAAACTTTAAAAAATATATGTCTTAGTTTCGTACCCACAGCAATCGAAATAAAATGAATTATTCCTGATTTTGTACCGACAATTCTCCATTTAAGTCTTCTTCTTCTTAGCGTGTCGATGACAAACACATTTTAAGTCCCTAAATGGTTTTAGCCCAGAATTTTGCCACGCT
>DWME01002373.1:0-21074 GCA_018244795.1 Parelbella ahira ahira | reverse complement strand
TGACGCCTGTAATCCTCGAAGGGGTACGCAGAGTGCAGTACACTCCCACGTTTCACCAGCTACGTATGCAAAATACCTATTTTTATTTTACATTTTAAATTCTAAATTAGAAAAATCCAGTAGTACCCTATCCGGGATTTTAACCCGGCACCTTCCGATCGGTAGTCGCGCTTGGAACCACTAGACCAACGAGGCAGTCAATACGAAAAATGAAATAGTTAATACTTTGAAATTATATTTTTATTATGTAAAACGTTTTTCTTCGTGTAAGTCAACTCAAGCCCACGACGGAATGCAACACAGACAACAATAACAGAAACTTAGGACCGTCACAGACGGCGCTAAGACTTCCATATTATATAAACATATAATTCTGCTGTAATGTACTGTACATAATCGTTTCAAACTGGTACTTGGATATTATTTAAGTAACGGGTAGCACCGTTTAAAAATAAACGTATTTCACGCCTGTAATCCCCGAAAGGGTAGGCAGAGGAGTGTAGTACGCACCCAAGTTCACCAGTTACGTTTACGTCCAATAGAATAGGTGGTGGTGTTACGTTTTTTTACTCGAACGGGTAGACGAAGGAGTGTAGTACTCCACTGCAATGCAAATCAAGGGCCCCGATAAAAATGCTTGGAACCGCACACTGGCTTGATCGAACATAGCATAGCCCTTGCTGTAATATATATGTACAATAAATATATATGTACAATAATGTACAGCTTCGTCTGTGAGACCTCTAATAGTTTGTTACTTGCGTTATTATTGTTCCGTTAACAAACGGTCCCTTGTATGGACATTCCCAGATTTTCCAGAAACAATCGCTATTGGTGCGGGTTTTTTGCGTAATACTGTTTTTAGGAAAAATATAGTGTTAATATAAACATACGTGTATGTCTGTAATCCCCCAAGGGGTAAGCAGAGTAGGTGGCGAGTCTATTGCCATACACCAGGCACGGGTCCAGACTCCGAGCCACTACTAGAAACTATGACACGGAATTTGAAATCGGGACCCCCGATCAGCAGTCGCGCCTGCAACCACTCGACCAACGAGGCGGTCGTTGTCGTCGTCGACATTCGCATTTATGATATTAACCCTTTGAGCTCGTATGTCCCAGGGTACGTGACACCACAAGTTTTACGCTGCCCTCATATATATGTATGTCTCAGCGCATGCGACGTCATACATTTTATCATTCCACACGCAAGAAGTTATTCATAGATGCGGTCAAAACAGCCCTTTTCTTACTTTATTTCCCGTGTTTCGTGATCATATTAAATTCGAGTGCAAAAGATAAAAAATAACAGCCACAATGATTAGACGAAATGTGTCCAGCACTTCAAGGAACACAGCCCTCGTGTCAGTGGAGGCTGAGTCATCCCCTATTGCCCGTGCTTAGTTTGTAAAATATAAATACCTAGTTGGGTTTTTTTGAAGTTGCAATAAATACTATTATTATTCCTTATTAGTCACCAGATTTAAAATAATCCTTACAGAATAGGATACACAACTGCATATAAAATAATTTAAGCGGAATTAACGGTTAAAAATCTATATATTTCCGTCATCAACAGAAATTAAACGTCTTGAACCTTGTATCGGTCATTGCAATTGATTTAATAATAGACTGCGTGGTCTTCTGTGTGAGTAAACATAACATGACGCTTGTTTATAGAGGTTTCCCCGAAGGGGCGGAGCAGATGAGCGGTGAGCCTATTGCCCTACACCGGGCAAAGATCTGGTCACTATGAGATATTTCTACTAGGAATTTTAAGTTAGCTTTTTGTGGTTAAATTATTTTGCATGTAGTTTTGTTTCCTGCACTATACGAATTACGAATTGATGACTAATAAATAAATAATATATACAGATAACAATATAATAGTAATGATATACTGTAATAGGATCACGATCTACTCCATGTTGGGGCGTAAACGTAACTGGTGAAACGTGGGAGTGTACGGGCTGTACCACTCGGAATTACGTGCGTGATGTTACATTTGAGAATAAAACCGATTTCAATAAAACTTGTTTTGAAGCAAAATTTATTACTAAATGTTTGTTTATTTGTTTCTTCGTATACATGTATTTATATACCTATATGTTCAAAGAAACTAACTTCGAACATCCAATAGTATCCGATTCGGGTTTCGAATCCAGGACTTCTCGATCAGCGGTCACGCTTTGCATTCACTCCACCAACTAGGCAGTCTAATAAATAACATAAAATGTTCTGCAAACCTTACTGTCAAGCAGGATTTGTTAAAATTATCATTATTATAAAATTTTCAATGTTAACAAAATTTATAGAAAAACTATTGATTTGTCAGTAATAAAATGAGGTCTTACCCTTCAATTAAATTTTAAATTACACGTTCGATAAAAATCGTTTTTAGCACACTCTAATTAAATCAACATTTGATTAAAAACACACATATTTTTTTTTTTACTTTTTTTTTTACTTTTCCCGCCTTTTTGGATATTACAAAATGGCCGCTTTTCTTCGTGACATGAATTTCGCAATTGACAATCAATGTGACCAATGCTATACTTTTAATCAATAATTATCATAAAAATAACTATCGAAAATTTAGTATTACATTTAAATGCACCTCAAAACTACGAATGTTAATGCCCATGTTATATTTCAAAATACTAATTAAAGCTTAACAACATCTCAACTTTAGTTCCAGCAGAAAAAATCGTAGTTACCCGAGTCGTAAGGAACAAATTTAATTTTAAAAACTTTACAAGTGCTCTACATTCCTCTACCTTCATCTTCGGGGCTACACCTACAGGCTTGATGATATTTACGTCAAAACTTAAAGTTTGAGTGTTACTTAAAAAAAATTCTTTTGCATACTACGAAATAAATGGCTCGTTGGTCGTGTGGTTAAGACCACGACTACTGATCTAGAGATCCTAGGTTCGATGCCTAGACAAATCAGACAGAATATTATTGGGTCGTTGTAACTTGAAATTTTCGGTATTAGTTCGGAACTTGGATTAGTGTCCGGTGTACAGCAATACGTCGGACCATTACCTATGGTCCACTGTATACCTAATATTCGTGTAACTCGTGAACCGTGGGACTGTACTACACTCCGCTCTGCCTACCCTTCGGGATGGTAGAAGTATTATAAAAATTGTTAATATAATGAGATTGTTGTGTTTTTATTCAGGATATGAAATTTTAATTAATTTTCGCTCCCGCTAATCTGACAAAACCGTGATAACTTTGTGGTTTGACATACAGCCTCATTGGGGCGCCTGAGTTCAAATCCTCGCGCGCATCTTTTTACAAGATGTCCGTTTTAAGATTAAATATCACTTGCTATAACGATAAAGGAAAACAGGAAACTTGTGCACCTTAGAGTTTAAAAATGGTTCTGTAATACGTGTGGAGTTGGCCAGCGTGGGACACAATGGTCTTAACGATCTCATTCTTAGAGAATTCCCGTGTTCAGCAATGAAACGATAGAAAGTGTAAGGAGAACCAACTTCCATAACAAACGTAACATTACGCCTGTTATCCCCGAAGGGTTAGGCAGAGGAGTGTAGTACACTCCCACGTTTCACCAGTTACTTTTAAGTCCCATGGAATACGTAGTGAGCCTGTTGCTATACACTGGACGCAATTCCAGACTCCGAGACACTACTAGAAATTTTTTAATTAGTAAAATCTAGTAGCAACCGACCCGGAATTTGAACCCAGGACCTCGCCGATCGGCAGCCGCGCTTGCAACACCTCGACCAACGAGTATTAAAAAAAATTATGATCCGTGCAGTGCTAAACAAATTAGCGTGAATCCGTTGAACATAATATATTGAATGTATTCGAGGACATGAACTGGTTAGTTTGAAACAAACAAAAGACAGAACTGCAAACAGATTATAAATATATATATCTATATATTTTCCGGTTTCAGATAAGAAACGATTTAAAAAGCAAAAGCAAACTTTTATAATAACTTATAAAGACGTGCGTTTGTCAACAGGACAAAATAGTACGATATATACTCATTCGAACACAAATTCAGCCGGATACTAATCTTTTATTGTTCTGTGGTTATGAAAAATCACGTTTTTAAAAATGGGAATTAACGTAGTGTTATCGCTACAATTATATACACATGAGTCTGTTTTTATAAACAATACTGACGTACTGGAAATATTAGCGTTTGAGGAAAGCACCTTGCTTGTTCGATGACTGACGTATATCCATCGGGTTTGTTCAAATAAACGCGAACACCGCATGTAGCGGGTTAAAAAGCGAATTATATCAATTGGACCGGATTTGAAACGCAATCTTCGAAATAAGGCTTATATGCTATGCTATAGGGCTGTCTCCTAATAGTGTAAGTTATTAAAATCGACTTTGGTTGGTTTTTTTTTTAAAAGGTAATAATTGATTTTCAAAGTAGAGGCCATTGAGTTATACTGCTTTAATCCAGTGGTTAGTAAGTTCTTCATTCCGTTATAAAATCATTCATTTGGTTTGGCCTATTAAAAAAAATTTTTTTTGACTAACTGAGTAAAAACATATAATATAACTTAGTAAATATAAAGTATCACAAAATCGTCTTATAATCTTTCAAGCCCAATTGTACGGATTCAGGGGTGAAATTTTCAAAATTCGTTTCACAGTGCTCTCTTGCTTCATTTAAGGAAACTTTGGGCCACTTTTCATGCTTCTAAGCTTAAGTTATGTATGTGAAAAAAGTAACCTCGTGCCTGTAATCCCCGAAGGGATAGGCAGAGGAATGTAGTACACTCCCACGTTTCACCAGTTACATTCAAGTCCTTTGGAATAGGTGGTGAGCCTATTGCCATACACTGAGCACGGGTCTAATCAGATCCACTACATAAAATTTCTATTCAAATTCAAATTCAAATTCTTTTATTCATTATAAGGTGTATACATACACGCAATGAAAGTCATGTTTTAGTCATTGTAATTCGAAAATCTAATGTACAAAAAATAAATAGTACGCAACCCGGAATTCGAGCCCAGCAACACTGAAAGCAGCAGTCGCCTCACCACCCGACCGACGAGGCAGTCGTTTAAAAACAAGCGATTATAAAATAGTATATATTTGACCGATCGCCTCAACAGGCCTGTTTATTATTTAAGACTCAACAAGACCGGATCTCGCCGTAGCCACCGTCAGTGGTGTCGGCGACTCGGTCCGTCGAACACGTTAATAAACAACTATATTTTAATTGTAACATACATTGAATACGAATTATGTAGTGCTAGTGTTAGTATTGACAAGTATTGCTAATGTTATTGTATGTTAAACGCCATGTTTGTCTAGTCAATTAGTGTGTGGGTTCTTTCTACAAGTGTTTACGATGATTTGGTACTTATTAAGCACGACGTTTCTTGGTATGTAACTTAAATAGTTATGTTTTTTTCTCATCGTTTTCCTTACGTTTTAAAAAGTGGTGCTTAGAACGGTGCCACGTACGAGTATATCTTGTAACTTGTAAAACCGTTGTCAGTTATATTTATAATACCTAGTATTATATTTATATTAGTTTGAATTATACATATTTTTCCTTCTATTAAGTGAGTTGTGTCTTACAATCCTCTGACATTTATAGTCAGTGGATGTATCGTATTTGAGAGGTCTATGCCCAGCAGTGGACGGAAATAGGCTGATAATGAATATGTTGAGAAGACGTATCAACTCGTTCGACTTATTTTTATTGATATAAAACTTGCTGTGTACAATATATAACAGGTAATATAATAAATTTGCATCTGTTTGTTGAGAATGATGTACGAAAGGTCTTTAGGGTCCTCCGAGGTCTCTAAGACTCCTTGCTTTTTTATGTTATATAAATAAACATAACTATAAATAAAATTACAACACACACACATTCATACATATATATTACTTCGTATTTATATTGTATCATTATTTATTTATTTTATATGCTGTGAGGACGTGGTAGGCAGACGCTAAGGCATTGTTACTTATTGACGGTATCCAGAATGTCAGGTTTTTTAAGACTGGACAACTGGTCCGAGGCGCCATTGCCCACCGACTAATGAGACTTCATGTATACCGTTATTTGGCCAAAAAATCCACATAACCAATGTCCGTGATAACATACTTTGATATCTGGTAATATATCACTCATTTGCGTCTAGAGTGTAATATGTCAATAACACTATCTTTCAGAAAACAGTTTAGAAAGTTTGCAATCAGAGTTATTCTGTGACGATTAGTTATACAAAATGAAGCATGATGTATGTACCTATAATTAAGGTAACACTTGGCCTTAAATTGTGTTAATATTTTGTGAATGTTTAGTATGTACCTTGTTGGTGCAATAAATAAATAAATAGTCTATAAGTCATATAATGTTATAATAGTCATAGGACAATTATGATTATTACTGCCTCGTTGGACGTGTGGTTGCAAGCGCGACTGCCGATCGGGAGGTCCTGAGTTCAAATCCTGAGTCGGATGATATTGACTTTTTATAATTTAGAATTTCTAGTAGTGAATTGGAGTCTGGAATTGTGCCCGGTGTATGGCAATAGGCTCACCGCCTATTCCATGGAACGTAAACGTAACGTGCGAATCATGGGAGTGTACTACACACCTCGGCCTACCTCTTAGGGGATTACAGGCGTGATGTTACGATTTTATTTACGTTTACTATTAATTATACGCAACATCATCTGCATTGATCATTACATAATATAACAATGTACTTTTATATGCCGAGAGGAAACATTAAAATCATCGGCAGGAAAAATATACTTTGTTGACAGCACATCTTTGCATACGACGTTTTCGTCTTAACGTTTGTAAGGAAAATATATACATTATCTGGGTTCGTGACGGAAGGGCAAACGTATAGAACACCGTCACTGAACACGTATTGTTTATAAAACCCGTTGACATCACGCTTGTACTCACGCCTGCACTCACCCTAAAGGGGTAGGCAAAGGAATTAGTACGCTACCACGGTTAACCAGTTATATTTTTAACGCCCCATTCAATCGGCGGGGCGAGTCTGTTGCAGTACACCGCGCACAGTACCAGAAACTTATTCAATAACTATCTTAAATAAAAATATCGCAATGTTTTTTTTAATAAGGCCAAGTGTAAGGAATAAAATTTACGTAACACCACGTCTCTAATCCCTGAAGGTGTAGGCAGAGGGGTGTAACACTTTCGTTTTACCAGTTAGGTTTAAGTCCCATGGAATAAATAAGTGGTGAGCCTATTGACAAGGAATAAAATTAGAAATTGAAATTTCTTCAATGGTTTCTGGATAATGCGCGAACAGAGACAAAGTGGGGCCTTGTATTTATATATTATATATATTAATATATTTTTGCAATAATATCTTTTAATAATAATAATATATCAATATTGTTTTAACTGGTGAAACGTGAGTGAAAATACATTCGGCTGCCTTCACCTTCGGGGATTACAGCCGTGATGTTACTTTCTTAAAATTATGTAAAGTTCTATTTAAATACGATCAAAATCTGTTGTGCTTTCCAAGCTTGTACAGTTGACGTATGGTACGTACATACATATGTTGGTGCGGTGGTTCTTGAATCTTGCTGTTGCGCCAGATCGTGGTTTCAATTCCCACCCAGAATAAACATTAATTATGTGATAAGCACAAGTATTCGTTCTGTGTCTGGATGTAAAAATATCTACGAGTATATAATATATATCTATATTAGTATATAATATATATCTATTAATATTATATTATATTATTATAATATAGTTCATCGGACGTTATACCATAACACTACCTCCTTTGACGCTTACTTTGGGGTCAGATGGCCGTGTGTGGAGCTGTCCCGAGATTGTATTATATATGTATATGTTAAATTCCATGGGTTATTGGATGCAGTTAGAAAAGTTGAACTGAAATTATGTCGTTTGTCATAAATCCGTTCTAATTGACTTCTTTCGAAACTTGGAATTTTAAAATGTGTAAAATATTGGATGTAGGAAAACACGACAAACTGGTTCGACGTCCTCGAAATACTGCTGTTAGAGCGAATTTTTACTTGCCGCCATATTTCATTTATTAAATCTTTTTTTTAATAAAACGCACTAATTATCACCAGCCAGTTCTTCTGAGTGCGGGTGAAAAGATATATTAGATTTGCTCATTATTTAAAAGAAATCCTAGTATCATATGATTCGTTAACAGTTGCTGTAGTAAAATGTATTTAAGCAATACAGTTTTAAAGATTGAACCTTATTCTACCGTGAACTTCATACTATTTATGATAAGTGTTTTTCTTACGAAAAGTAATTCAGAATAAAAAATTTAGAAAAAAGCTTAAATCCTTTCTTAGAATTCAACATATTTCCTTATTAATTTTCAACCAGAGTTTAATTACGTTTAACATAGACTGGTTGTCACTGTCCCGTTATGATATAGACTTGGTAACCGCTCAGCAAATAGAAGTGACACGCTACTAGCGCCATCTACTCAATCTAGTTATGTCAAACAATTATGAATAGTCATCACTGATGGAGCTATCATTTTTATTACAACATTTCCTATCATGACATATTACAATATATCGTTTATAGCCACGCTCGAATTTACTGCTTACGGAGCTGTCATATTTATGTGTGTATATTTCTTTTTTATGTCGTCAAAATATGTGAACAGATATAGCGAGACATTACTGCACAGATAATGACCGCAGAGATATATTTTATAGTATAGCTACTGTATGTAGTTCACTATGATATAATACTATAGAATAATATATTAATATCTATTATAGCTGTGATTGTGACAAGTTTAATACGTGTTCAAGTTTCAAATAATTTTAACTGATGTAAATGAAGCATTAAAATCTAATGCAATAAAGTGCAAATGATGATATATGATTAAGTGAGAGGTAAGTGAATGAAAGAATGATTGAACGAATGTTTTATTGTTCGAGGCTGTCAATTCCACCATTTTAACACGTTGAAGGAGACTATCGGACTATCCTATATATACAAACGTGTAATGTGACTAATTGTTTTCATCACGCAGAAGGACTGTCCTATACATGTATAATTGTCTTATATGATTTATTAAAACTCCAAAACGTGGCTTGCGGAACTTAAAGGTGTAAGGTCTTGAACGCGTTGATATTCAAAGTCAGGCTGTTTCAGTCCACTGCTGGATATAATGCTCTCCAGAGAGCGTTTCGCCTACAGTCCCCGCACGGGGCACATAGGTTTAGTTTGATTATCTGGTTACGACTTTATTTTCTTTATCATTGTAGCAAAAATCAAAAATATAAGACACACCAAACTCTGGGGATTTTAGGCGTGATGTTACGTTTTTTATGAATATATAAACTTCTTCAAGCACTAATTCTACCTTTTTCTGAACACCTACGCAAGATGAAATATGAACAGCTAATGATGTGATGTTCTCTTGTTGCAGCCACAGCTCTTACTCTAGCTGGTGTCCTAAAAGACACGATCGACAGTTGCAGGTAAATATTTTATAGAATTGTATAACAATACACTTTATTGTACATCATACAGAAGAAATGTATACAAGACAGATATAGGACAGAACAATGGGGTGTCTTTATTGCTAATGAGCAATTTCTTCTAGACAATTAGCTTTGTAGGAGTTAGAAGTAGTGAGACAGAGGCAAGGTGTACATAATAACGAAGAGAGGACAATGATAAAAATGAATAAATAGAAATAGATAAATAAAAAAAGGAAATTTTTACATAAATCCTAACATATTATTTGCTTATAAAACAGTTTGAATCTGTCAGTTATCAGCCGTCGGGCAATGTAGGATTGGGTTTTTCGAAATTGAAATTCCAAGTAGAAGCACAGATTAAATACTCGCGAATGGTCGCGATCATTGTATAGCAATGTACTTATCTCATATGACATGGTAAAACGTTTAACAGAACCGCAACATGAACCTTGACAGCGTACCGCACACCATTGCCTACCCTTACGGGGAAATACGCACGAATATTACGTTAGTTTTAATTATTTTCATAAAAGGTTATCTAAAACATTTTTGGTATTATTACATATAAATTCAGACTTTCCTTGATAAGTGTTCAATTGGTATACGAGTAGTAAATAATAAGGGAATGAACGCAATATCTTCAATAGACTGTATTGTAGTAAATCGAGCGGTAGCAATCGCGGACCGAGAGGTCCTGGGTCGGGTGCTATTGGATTTTTGTATCTTGAAATTTCTGGTGGCTTGAAATCTGAATCTGAGCCCGGTGCATAGCAATAGGCTCAACACCTATTCCGTAATGGGACGGACACGTATCTAGGTACAACTGGTGTACCGTGGTAGTACACTACACACCTCTGCCTATATCGTCTGGGGTTACAGGCGAGATGACACATTTTGTTATCTACGTAATATATACTTAAATTAATCTATAAAAAAACACAGGCAATTGTTTTATTGCATCTCTTGTCAAATGGCGTGTCTACATTTTATTAATTCTGCGTACTACAGCGATTGACTATGTCACAGGTCAACTTTGTAGATAAATATTCATTATCAACATTTGTTCGGTAGATCTCACAAAGGGTTAAGGTTAAATAAATAAAAATAGTTTCTTAAAAAACTGATACGTCTGCTTAACAATGTGACAGTAGCACGTCTAAAACATATACTGTGATCATCGTAAGGCTCAATTCTGGGAGCAGACTCGAAGCGACACATCGTTTACACTTTAATAACGTAATGAATTCTATCTGCATTAAATAATGCGCTTTTTTATATAGAAAATTGCAACACCAGTGAAAGAAAGTCGTGAGGAGAGCTCCACACTTTGGAATTCCAAAAAAATGTTCTTAAAGCGTATAAAGCGTATGCCAACCCGCACTTAGCCAACGTGCTAGACTATGGTCTTAAACCTCTCATTTTGAGAGAGATTCGTTTCCAGCAGTGGAACGATAAAAGGTTCAAGAAGTGCTATTGGAGAGGCCTGTCCAGCAGTGGACGAGAATAGGCTGATGTTGATGATGACGAAAATAATTTTAAAAAGCCGTTTATATACAATAAACGACCGTAATATAACAGTGGAGACTCGATTAAGCGGACAAATTGTTGTCGTTGGGCATTCGGATAGTCGAAATTCCGGATAGCGGAATGTAAGAAGAAAAGCGTTTTTTGTATAAACTAGCATATTATATAATGTTAGGTACCTACTTATAACAAACAGAGAGAAATGAAAGTTATTAACAAAAATCAATGTTTACTCAAAATTGTTAACAGATGACATTTTTTTACGACAATAGGCTCGCCATCTATTTCCATGGGACTAGATAACCGGTTAAACGTGGGGGTGTACTACACTCCTCTGCCTACCTTTTCGGGGATAACAGGCGTGATGTTGTGTTATGACATTTTTTAAATTACTACTAAAATACTCCAACCATAAATATGACATAGTATACAAATATGTATGTACTAGTTTAATTTAATATATTTGGTAATTTCACATTTGGTAGTCAAGAAATAAAATCGGGTTGTTTGATCCAGCAGTCCGGCTAACCGCGAATCCTTGGAACTAAAAGCCGAATAATCGTTTCCACTGTATAAAAGAAATTTGCTAGAATTTTCTGCCATTTTAATTTCAAAACCTACTTAATGATATGAGATAGTTTTAGTGTAATGCTGGTTTTTGACAATGATTTTCTGGTTTCCCAGTTCCAACCAGTTACCCTGCGGGAATGGCACCTGTATTAACGTGGATTATTTCTGCGATGGTGTCCCAGACTGTCCAGATTGGTACGATGAAGTCAACTGCTTCGAAGCGTAAGTCAATTATGTCTCTTTCTCTCTCTCAATACCAAAGTTATGTCTCTCGCTTTTCGCTTATGTTCGATCAATCCATCTTATAGCAACAGATTGCGATATATCCCTTTCAGGGTCCTTTTAAATAGACCGGCTCGATCAGCAGAGCAGGTTTTGATTGTTCTCAAAATAGAAATTTAGCTCGTTACGATGAACTCTACTTCAGTGTGCCATAACACAAATGTCAAAATCAAAATCTGCTCCGCTCTCCGAGACGGTCTATTTGGATGGGCCCTTAGAGTTAGTTAGGGCCCTATCAATGTTTTATTCTTTGTCGCTAACCAAAACAGTTAGTTTTTTTGCTCGATCGATGTTCTTCAGACAGTATGGTATTGAAAATGGCGTTAAACATTTTTTTATCGTCATCGCGACCGGTTTCGCGTGAGCCGCTATAATGATTTTAAGGAAAATCTCGAATTAGTTTTAACTTCTATCAATACATCGTCTGCCTGCTATGCATACAAAAAATCAGTGTTGGTCATGTTACCGGGAATAACGCCATCTGTTGAGCGTTCGGGTAGTTGGCGACAATGGGTTAAGGTGAATTACCCGTGAAGCTGACAACGTCATGCAGCATCGTTGTTTAACACATAAGCAATGGTTATAATAATATTAGGTAGGTACATACTAATTCTGAGAGAATATTAACAAAAACACAACTCTGCCTGACTATATCCAATAACAGGTCTAAATAGTCATACCTGTTTCCTTAGAACATCGTATACCTAAGTGCTCTCTCTGCAGCATATCAAGACAATTTAAGTTGAAACCACAAAATTTTTTGTTTACAGTAACTCTACGTTGACAGCAGTTGATTCGTTTAACAGAACGATAAGACAGTCTGGTTGTAGGTGAGTATCACGTCATCATCATCATCATCATCCTCATCATCGTCATCATCATTATAACCCTTATCACCATCATCCTCCTCATCCTCATCATTATTATCATCATCATTATCCTTATCATGACCATTATCCTTATCTTCACCATTATTATCATCATATCCTACGGGAAAATCGGTACGGAATGGACAGATGATGACACGAATGGATTTAATGCAATGCATCATTCACACCTGTACGTACATATATATCAACTATTAAAGTTACGTAACGTCACGCGTGTATTGTGCCCGAAGGGGCAGACGAAGTTGAATTGTGTGAATCGTGTTCCAGACGCAGTCAGTGGCAATGTAGAGACGGTAGCTGCATAAGTTTCGACGGTAAGTGCGACGGCGTGGTGGACTGCAATGATGGAAGCGACGAAACCCATGCCCTCTGCAGGAACACGCCGTAAGGACCCTTTTTTAACATCAGATTTTACTGGGTTAATGAACCTAATGCAGCGATGAGCTGCGCCCTGCGATCCCCAACCTGTGCGCCCAGCGTGGGGATTGTAGGTAAAACCGTCTTTGGGGAAGCCTGTGTTCACCATCGGTCTGACCCAGCTAAAGATGTTGACTTTACTTGCCAGGGCCATTGGTTAAATTCTTTTTATATATATCACTTTTCTCACACAGAGTATGATTAAATAATTTTATTTTTCATTTGCAAATATCCCGCTGGTGATAACGGTATCCGAGTAACATATTTTTTAATATCACACGTTAGACAAAAGATTAGAATAAAATTGGAATTATATTCGAGCGATAATCGATTTAAAATAATTTCGTTCTATTAAAATTTTCGTGTAAAATTAATTTGCGAGTCGTACAAGATTATTGTGAAATTGAAATTATTGTATAAAGTCCTTATCTAAATAAAACTAATCGAAGCAAATCGCTTCACGTAACTTGAACCGTGAACAATGGTTAATTCACTCCACTGATTGCAAAATGTAATATATTATTAAAAACATGGAAAATATCTGCCATCGGATGCCACAGTAAGCATCAAACAATCTTGTGTTACGGTAACCAGACGGCTGGTAAACTACATACATACATATATTGATACGCACTACACACACACTATCGGCCCGTCATCGTCCACTGCTGGGCATCGGCCCCTTATAACACCAATTCTATTCTGGGTGCGAATCGAGCCCACTCTACCGAGTTTCTAGTTTGCCTATCTAAGTATTGGCACGCACTATGAATATGTGTTATGGTAATAGGAACGTAAAGGAGCTTAGGTCGCCCTCCTACCGAATGGTCTGATGACCTGAAGAAGACAGCGGGTAGCTGCTGGATTCGAAAGGCCCAGGACCGGAAGAAGTGGCGCCGATTAGGGAAGGCCTATGCCAAGTAGTGGACAACTAGAAGCTGATGATGATGATTATGGCAATAAGCTCACCCCTTATTCCATGGGGCATATAACGGTGTAAAATTCGAGTCTAATTCCCCCTATCCGTACAACACTAGCGTGATATAGTACGTTTATAGACATTAATCCTCAAAAAATACCACAAGTAAATGAAATGATAAAATGAATATAAAGTAAATTTATAGGCACATTCATTCGTCTGTAGGTACTCATGTACCGTATTGGTTTGTAATAAAATAATAATAATGTAGAAGAAAAAGAAGACAGAGAAGTTCCAGTGTTGATTTGTCCTATAAATTCCAGTTGCCAAGACAATCTATTCCGTTGCACGTACGGCGCCTGCGTGGACGGCACCGCGCCCTGCAACAACGAACAGGAGTGCGCGGACAACTCCGACGAGCTATTGCCGCGATGTTTCAATAAGACTAGAACCGTCAGGTGAATGTTCCTTCCAACAATAAACCTGTTCGCATCGGCAATAATTCTATTTGACACGAGAAATGATCAAGTGCTTTGTATTAGAGAGAGATAGGTGTAAAAGTATGGAAGGGCATGCTGCATGCAATTGTAATAACATAGTTCAGTAAGCAGAACATACTTCCTCATTGTCCAGAGGTGGGCGTAAATGCCTGCGACACAGTTTTTAACTATAGCAGTCGTTTACGAACAATTTCTATTTGCGCAATAATGTTGTTATGTTCAATAAAAGTCTTTGAAATCTTTGTTGTTGTCGAGAATGGTTGATAAAAGAATGATGTAACAAAATGTAGGTACTAGATAAATGTGGATGGACGCAGGTGTCGAGGGAGACCGAGACTTGCTACGTTGACCAAATGGGTCAAGTATTGACTGATTGGGGTGTCAAAAGTCACCGAAACGGGCGTGCATGCATGAGGAGAATGATGAATGTGGAAGATGTACGGGAGACCGCTAAGGGTGGAGATATTTGCAACCTTATGTTCCCTGCTTGCCCCGTAAGTGACTTCACATGGTGATATAATACCAATCTGACACAATAAAGTATTGATTCCAGGGGTAAGTTCACATGTGACAACGGGGTGCAAATAGATGGAATAGGACTCTGTGACGGCATCGAAGACTGCCAAGATGGCTCTGATGAGAACATCCGAGCGTGCGCTGGAAAGACCTGCGCTTCTTACCTGTTCCAGTGCAAATACGGCGCGTGCGTTGACGCGGGCTCCGACTGCGACGGGGTACGTTCAAACACTCATTATCATCACTGACATAATTATTATCACCACCATTGACTTCAAGACCACCACCATCATCATTTCCATCACCAACTCGATCGTCGTCACCATCACCAGCAGCCGCTCTATCATCAAAACTCAATTTACCGTTACGTTTTTGGACATACCTCAAAATGATAAATACTGCATATTAGTCACCGGCCAGTCTATGTCGGATGCCATTGAGCAGATGCTGATGAACAGCCACCGAACGGGCTTTTAATAGACACCCATCTCCATTGCGTCAAATAAAACAAAAACTTTCAAAAAATACACGAACTAGAACCCTAGTTCATAATAGTCAGTATTCATTAATATCGTGTTATCAATGGATATATGAGTAGTCTAATAACGAAGGCGGCAACATCTACAATATTAGATTTTGTAAAAAAACGACATATTGATATGTTACCAGAAATATTTATATTACTTTAAGGACATATTTTATGTTATATATTAACAAAATTTTTAACATTTTAAGTTTTTTGAACCGTTTACTTGACTGAATGCGGTTAACCGGCTTCACCGGCTTTGTGGCATACTTTCTAGTGATATTTTCCGTAGGATACCGTATTCATCACGTCAGTGTATTGTTCTACGGAAACTATGTTCGCAGATCAACAAAATAACGTTAATACTTCAATTGTGATCAAAAGTGATTGTTGTCGCCTTTGATATTATGTGACTGATATATAATGTTTTGATGATATATGATTGCACCAGGCCATAATATTAATTGAATGCAATAATTAATTACACTCAGAAAACAGACTGCGCGGACAACTCGGACGAAGACGACGAGCTCTGCAATCGGACCTCAACGATTGTGACCAGGCCGAGTACTTCATTTCCCCCTACCAAGTAATTATAATCTTTTACGTTTCTTGTTAATCAACCTACTTTCCCCCTGTTCTATGTACCTTCCCCCCCACTATTTTTTGTTTACGGGGGGGGGATACTTTAAAAGGTACCCGGTACCATAATACACCGATAAAGAGAATCTCCACCTTGAACCTACGAGCATACATCAAGGGCTCGATCATTTTGTCTAAGATCTGTGCAGCCTAACACGGTCCAGGTACCGTGCTGGACTATAGTGTTGACTCTCATTTTGACAACAAAGTAGGAGTCTCTGAGATTTTCTTTTCCAAGTAGTTGATCTGAACTATTATACTATCAGGTACCCTCGTGTAACTCACATATGTCCTGCACTTGGTGGGTAGATTATTCAGAAATAATTCTTCTAACGTATGCCAAATATCAGTCGGAAACATTTATTATAATATTAAGTAGCTGGAGTTAAGTTAATAAAATATTTATTTCGATAATTAAGTTATTCAAACAGTTGAATTTGAATTGGACGGTTACATTGTTTTCAGCCAAGGCTCGGGCGCGTGCGTGTTGCCGCCGTATCCCAGCAACGGCAAGTACATCGTGCATGGTTCGGAATTCGCACAGCCCGGCCAGCGCTTCCAAAGCGTTGGCATCAAGGTGACCTGCAACCCGGGCTTCGGGATCAAGGGGGACACGAGTGATGAGGTCGTCTGCCACCTCGGCAACGGCTTCCAGAACATTCCGAAATGCGAACGTACGTTGTGTTCAACGATAAATATTTGTATGATCCACCCTGATTATTATTAATTGATATTATGGGACCCCTAAGGCGAGGCCTGATCGCGAGGCAGTTGATAATAATAAATCTCACTATTTTGAAAATCCAAATACGTAGTTGTTTCGGGGCTTTGATGGTTATAGTATTGTATAGGTTTTAATTTTTTTTGTACAAGACCCTAAATGATTTTTAACATAACAATAGGCTAAGTTACTCCTCATAAGTTGCTCTTCAGCTATCTGCCAGAGAAAGTCCCGTCGAAATCGGTTCAGTCGTTTCGAAAATAACTCGGAACAAACAGATGGAAATTTAAAAAAAAAACCGTTTTTCTTATACCTGTACGTACCATGTACACTTTCACATGCACAGTTTGACATTACAAACAGAGATTTCAATTTTATTTATATGTTAAGATGTTAGTCGTCGACCATGGAATGTTTCCGAACAGATAGTAACAGTTTTAAGAATTTCAAACGATGTTTCCTACCGATTACCCCGAAACAAGGCAACATCATATGTACATATCGCATCAATTTGTGGCTCTCAGTGATTAGTTCTCGAATGTTCACCCGTGCGTTAACAAATTACAGATACACTGCAATATTATTTGCTCTAAGGCTAGGCGATGATTACGAAAATGCGTTGCAGGGTACTGTGAGCTGAGGCCGCACCACAGCGTGGAGTACATATGCGAGACGCGCGACGGCGATCAGAGCATATCGGGGCCGTGCAGCCCTCGGGTGTTCCCCGGCACCACGGTGATACCCACGTGCCGCACGCCCAACTACCGCCCCACCGAGTACACCGTGTTCATGCACTGCAAGTCGGGCGTGTGGGACAACGTCGCCACATGCGCCCCAGGTTTGAACGAGGGCACCAATATCACGATACTCGTTAAGGATAAGGTCGAGGTCTACATCAGTACATTCGCGTACGGCGGCCAACTGAACCGCACCGTCGTGAGGGTGAGCGCGGACGAGCCCCGCGCGGAGCCGGTCGCCCCGAGCCCTGCTTACGACATCGATCCAATCGATTGGCGGTTCGGCGACACATTGAACAGGAACAGAAATAGAGAATATTATGACATTGGCAAACAAAAAGCGTACGGTGTGGCAAACAAAAAAAGTACAAATGTTAATGTTAATTTAGATAATAGCGAATTTTCGTTAAACGTGGGCAATGTACAGCTGCGCATCGAGAATTGATTTGCATTTTATTACGATTCCGATAGGTTACGTTAGGTTAGATTAGATTAGGTTTTTTTTTTAGTTTAGGTTAGGTTACAATCTACCCCCGATTACGTTATTTATAGGGGGGAGGGGCACAGAGTGTAATAAACAAGTCTGCCCCTCCAAAAGCGGTTAGCGCCAAGAATTGGGGAGGATCCTTGAAGTGTGCCACAGTGTCTGGACCTCATAGGACTGCGAAGGCTTACCAGTGGTCCCGAAGCATAACAAGCGTGGATTTGGTTGGAACTTAAGGTTTGAAAGGAGGAAACGGCCATAGTGTTCGATGATCCCCTGGAATAGAAAATATCCAGTGCATAACGGATTTTCCCGCGTAAAATGGAATAGGTTATGTTAGTTTAAGCATTAAAACATTATAAGCTGTACGTTTTGTTCCAGCATTTACATGGGTAATAGTTAATGAAAAGTCGGGCTGCATTTCAGTATAGAATAAAGTTATTTCACTATGGAATCAGTACAACCAGCCATGTCATTTTTCACAACATAAAAAAAATTAAATTACTTCGTTGGTCAAGTGGTCGCAAGCGGAACTGCTGATCGCATTTTTTATCACTTAAATATCCTAATAGAAATTTCCAGTAGTGGCTCGGAGTCTGGATTTGTGCCTGGTGTATGGCAATAGACTCTCTACCTACTCCATTGTTGGACGTAAACGTAACTGGTGAACGATGGGATTTAACTGCACTCCTCTGCCTACCCCTTCGGGATTACAGCCGTGATGTTTTGTTATTTTAAAGTGCTATCCTTTGTACACATGTCCCTATAATATTGATTACTTATTAAAAGAATCGTACAACACAATCAATAAATAAAAAATACGGACATAGAATATAGAATTATTAGACTGTATAAAATGTATTTCATACATAAATATATTTTTTAAGTGAGATATTTCACAAATTCAATATTAAATGTAATGTCTGCTTACAAGTAGAACACTGCCAGCATATACATATGTTTCCGGACACAACCTAGCCGTTCAAAGCGAGGGTGAATAGGCTTCTTCCAGCATCCTTGCTCCATCTTAGGACACATCTGCACACAACGTCAAGTGGAACGGTGTCCAAACGTTAGCCCACCATCCAGCCAACAGCCTTTAAGAGTCCAATGGTGAATATATAGAAACAAATAATAGTCTAAAACTTACTACTGTCAGGGAGTAACATTCTGACCGACGTCGTGAACACACATAATGACTAACTTTCACGATTTTGACGTAATAAGAACAGTTTTAACTGAAAAAGAAACAATTTTTATATTATTCATTATAATTAAACAATAACTCTACCATATATTCGAGTTATGTTAGCTGATTATTGTGTTTAATTATTGTATTAAGAGTAATATTAATCATGATAGTAATGATAGGATGTTGAAGGGAACTATCATCTAACTATAATGAGTGAGCCGTTAAGAATAGGACATCTAGTAATAAGACAATTGTTAAGAATAAGACAGCAGCAAAGTAATAGGACATCAGTAAAGACAGAAATAAATAGTTTAATCATTATTTTATTATCAGGATAGTTTATGTGGGTTCATATTATATAAGGTTAGTAATACGGTTTAATATAAATCCCAGTCGCCCAAAGGGTGGACAGGCTAGATTTAATGACACCAATAGTTCCTTCTCAGAGCCATAATATAATTTACATTATTGTTGTTATTTGTACTTAGTTAAGATACATCTTCACTGTGATGGACTCTCGTCACTCTGATGCTGCAAACGCGGGTACTCTTCAAGAGGTCCCGGATTCGATCTCCGGGCCGGTCAAAGTATTATTACGTTTTTGTCACCCGCAATTTCCAGTAATCGCACAGTCTCGATTTGGGTCCGGCGCATTTGCACTCTATTGAAAATTGGGATTACGCGTATGCTACTCTGCCGACGCCTTAAGGAATATACCGGCGTGATTTTATGTTATGTACGTGTATAATTTTTTTCCAACTACTTCCTTATATTTACATTATTTTAAAGGTATCTATTTACAGAACACATTTATCTGTTGTAGCCGTCAAAATGTGTGAAGATCCCAAGATATTATATTATTATTATCTATTATTATTGTATAAATATTTCTATGTATATATAGGTACATATGTTACTTAATTTATAAATGTATTATGACTATATATGTACTTATGTTTTGAGCCTACATCGGATTATAAATGAAATCATTTCTTTGCCACCTCTCATTGCAATCCAATTTTCTAAAAAAACTACTTTTTACTTTACAAAACATAAAATACAATGAATAAACTAATAAAAAAAACCTAAGTGAACTCGTTCATTAATTATTTATTTATTAGTAATGTATATACACACGATAAAGACTATGTACAATACCAAAATATACAAAGATATACCTCTTAGCGTTATGTATAATGCCGAATTCTACAAAGATCTATCAGAGAGCTAGAAGTATAATACATATATGATACGAAAAGTAGGAAGGACGGCGACTTCTACCATCATTTCAATACTTATATTAAATAATTATAATCGACCCATTTATCATTCCACTGTTGGATTATGGGTCTCCTCTCACAACGAGTGGGTTTCGAAACTTAAACAAAACAGAAGTAAAGAGAAAGTAACACCACGCCTGTATTCCCCGAAGAGGCAATTAGAAGAGTACACTCCCAATTTCTTCGGAGCAACATTGAATAAACCTAAGCAAAAAAAACCTATGTCAAAATGTACCTCATCATGGTCATAGGCTCACCACCTATTCCATGGTGGGACGCTAACGTAACTGGGGAAATGTGATTACTACACCGCTCTGCCCACCCCGTCGGGGAATTACAGGCGTGATGTACCGTTGTTACGTTGCTA
>DWME01002372.1:0-21075 GCA_018244795.1 Parelbella ahira ahira | reverse complement strand
TCTGTCTGCATGTAATATTTCCTATATTGCTACCTATTTATTATGTTTAGAAATGTATATATTATGTGAGTACTTTTCAGCTGCCTGTTCACGTTGATTTAGCACTCTCTAGTTTAGGATCAGACATCGCTCTCTGACTTGTCCGAAGATATTGTTATTATTAAACTGATCTTTAGAACACAATGGCACGACACATATTGTATTATAATTCAAAATATTGATATTTGAATAGATCTATTGGTCATGACGGTCGCCAGGCCGCGGCCGGTCTGCTGCGATGTCTTTTGGGTTAGGTTTTAACTTATAAATATCTGAATCATAAATTGAGGTACGAAGTATTATTTAGTTTCATTTATTTAAAATTCTCAATAGCAGAACGTGTTTTTCAATCGTGCCGTTTCACGAGCACCGGCCTAAATGAGAAAATATCGGAGAGTACCTACGTGGATTTAGTCAGTTAATCACAAACATGTAATTAAAAAATAATAACACATAAAAACATGTGTATTCCCCTCCAGTCTGATGGAGTGACGATATGCGTACGTAAAGCAACTAGAGAGATCAGTTGAGATCCATCTTACAGGATCCGGTTGAGCGTGATGATGTATAAAATATTCACAGAATCCTTATCGATAAAATATTTATATATATTGTTTCGTTTTTGCTGTTCTTTAGTGCATAATATCTATTTCCGGTAACAGAAAGGATGTATAGGTAAATCCTATTTATCATTTTATTGTCGGACACAGACTTCGTTTTAAAATAAAAAGGGTTGAAGCCATACTTTGTATTTAAACGCTCTAAATTAGATGTTAAATTCGACGTAATAATTGTTCATTACTAGTACTTACACGAAGCGATGGATAGAAGCTATAATAAAATAAATACAAGGAACAAATCGTGATACTCGCGCGGAAGTTGTCAACGCCAGTTCCAATTCCAAGTCGAGAAGATTTTCGTTTTTATAATCAGTGATAATTGAAACAAAACTTAATCATGCATTCATTAATACCCAATGCCAGTGAATTAGAGTTTATTTTGCCGTAGCGGACTACGTTAAATGTTTGGGAACGATTCGCTAATTAGTATCTACTATTGGGGATCATGACGAATTGTGTTTGGGTGTCAATTCGTCTACACTACAAATAAATTAAACGTACTTATAGTGCCTAAGGTGTTTCGTCTAACTAGAAGAGTAATACAATTTACTGGTTATAAATAAAATGAGTATTTTTGACTATGTAATTGCCACCGTCTGGGCGTCGGTTGTACAAATTTTTATTCAATACCAATAATTTTAAGCTGTTTTTTGATTAATTAACCATCTGCAAGGAAATACTGTGATGTAATACGTTATAACTCTCCCATTTACAAGACAATTTCCTCAGTGCATTGTAAATGTTATGATTTGATTTAAGATATCCTAATCTTGACAGCAAGAATTTCACCGTTTGGACCTAGTGAAATTACAATTGAAGCCTTTGATTTAGGTACTTAATGTTAAATACCTCCCTTTTATGTATCACAAAGTGTTAAGTTTTTGCACTTATTTGGTGTATCATTTTTAATAAATAAATTCAATAACACAGCTAAGTAGTTACCATAAAATTATTTACACTTTAACTGAGTTTCACTGTTATTACGAGTTTAGTGTTATTTGATTTGTATTTTAAAGTCTTATGGATTCTTTATTAGATTGTCAAATTTTATTAAGAATAAATATCAGCAACAATATCTGTACACATCATAATATACATATAAATATAATTACGTTAGAACATGTATTTATATAATATGTATGTGTGTATACCGTGTATCATGATAATCAATGTCATCAACTTTGTTTTAGCCCTGAAGTTAAAGTTTGTCGCGAGCAAACATATATCATACATGCTACCCATTAATTATGACATAAATATCAAATATTTCTCAATAACGTACCTACTAATTAAGTTAATAACGAACTTAACATTTTCTTTTCACTTTTTCAGAAATCTTTATAGGTACAAAGTTAAATATGATTTTCTTTCCTTTTCGACCATTCCACAGTCGACGCCTGCTTGTAAAATAACGTTAATACGATTTTAATAATCACCTATTAACTGGTTTCGAATGAAAGTTAAGTCTTGACGGTTCGAGCTGGTAAACATAGAACCTGGACGCCAACACCACGGTTCCGATACTTACGTGAGTATGTCGCTTAGATTTTTTATCACTGTGAAGTAAGAAATTAAGAGACTATAGTTTTTAAGCATGATTTTTATTTCACGGTATATATATTGTAGATACATAAATACTATAATTGTGTTATGTTTTGACCGCCTTCTTGGTCGAGTGGTTACAAAGCGTTACTGTTCATCGAGAGGTCCTAGTTTCGATCACTGAGTCGGAAAAAATATTGGGATTGGTCGTACTTTAAATTCTCAGAAATAGCACGGAGTCTGGATTTGTGGCCGTTGTATGGCAACAGGCTAACCCTCTATTACAATGTTGGAGGTACGAGTATAACACGGCTGGGGAAACACGGGAATATACCCCAACTGCTTTCCCCTTCCTTTCATGGAAATATAGGCCGGATGTTATGTTCCATATATTATACAGAAATTAAGTTTGCTTGACATTATGAACTCCTTGACAAGCAGGTTTGATGGATCTCTTGATCTTGACTTGATGATAAAGGGTTTGGATAGCTACAAAACTATGTAGTTAAATTGTAGGTATTGAAAACTATATATTTAGACTGACCTAAGTGTATATATATAAGTATAGTATATGTACATATATGTATATATACTACATGAGCGGTCTGGTTACCGTAGCAAAAAATCTCTTGATGTTTACGTTGAGATCAAATGGCAGCGTGGAGATGTCCGAAGGTATTATAATTTTTATTAATATGCCCGTAACGTTAGTAAATAATTTAATCATATTTATTCGTTTTAGTGTTGATATTTTTGTTTAAAGTGACCTAGCTTAGAAACTATTCTGTCTATCCCGTTTCTACTTGGAGCATCCTTAAAATAGAACTCCCGAGATTTATTATCCCCTGGATGACACGGTGTGCTCTCAGCTATGCGGTCTCGTTTCATTGTTTTTGCATCTATTACCAGTCAGGGCTCGCCTTAATTACATTCAAGTAATTGTTAAAAGTGTAATGGTTTTTGCTAAAATTACGGGTATGTCTTTATTCTCTCGTGATTGTTATAGACGTAGAATCATGCCTAATTCGTGTCTTTAAGATGTGTTAAGTTTATTTTTAGGTTCGGATTATAAAATGTTGTTATGAGATCCATTTAATTGTTCTATAATCTTTGCACCATTAGAATAAGTATTCATTTACGGCTGGAGTTGATTATTTTTTAATTGAATTATAAAACCTTAACTACTCAAAAAAACAACGCTCGTGCCTTGTTCTATATCTTACACGTATCTTTAATATACATACATACATTAATACATATTTCGTAGTATATCTATACAAGAATAGTCTGTCTAGCAGTATTTCCTCAGTCATTGTACACACGATAATTTTTCCAGTACGATATTTAATTATTAAGAAATGAACATATATACCGGCATAATATTCTATCTTAAGGATTTAAATTTCATCTTCGATTAGCCTCACACGCGTTACCTGTGAGGTGCATTTTAAAACGCCTTATGCTTATTTGAATTACTTAGTGCAAAGTATATCCGTATATTTTATTTTTTAAATAGACTTCTTCGTGGTTTTTACAGGTTAGAAGCTAACAGGTACGTAATCACAGATTAAATTACTGTTGTATGCCAATATCAGGAACTCGTGGTTTACTTAGCAAGAGTTGGTATTTTACTTTACGAGTAAATTTTATTTTTTATTCCATTATTTTTGACAGGACATTAAACTATCAGACTTGTTATTATCTTTTTATATTATTGTTTATTATTATTATCTTTGCGTTTTTTAGAATGTGCAGTGAATTATTTCATTTTTAGGTTGCATCTTTTATTATTAGGTTATGTTGGTTTATGTAGAATCTATTTTGTTCAGTATAACTAAGATCAGAAATCACTTAAGATAACTATATCTTTAAAGCATAAAGATTAAAGAGACGAGTTATAGGCAAAAGTAAGGCAGGGATTGTTTATTGACTTGTTGCTGGTATCTTCTTTAATTGGCTGCAAGATCCTTAGGAACGCTTCGTATATTAGCGTGTGGAATTTAAAAGCGATGGTAGCAACACACTACATTTAATGTGGTTCATGTAGTTTTTCATGTAACCAAAATCCACTGATACAGATTGGGATAGAGAACGGATTGACTAACATAATAATATGCAGCAGTTTTAAGTTATACGTATAATATTAACTTTCCTATTTCTTACTTCCGAGATATAAATGTTAATTAAAAACTCACATATGCCAGTTTTTCTTATGTACGTACCTCTCATTTGTAATTTTTTTAACATATTTGACAAACTTCAGCCATAATTTTTATGATAGTGTGTAGGTTTTTAGTGTAGGTAGGTATGTGTGGGCTAAACTGTGTTAAAACACAGTTAATTCTTACAACTATCCAAATACTTTTATTTAACATCTTTATTCGGCAAATTATAGTTGATCTGTAACGGTAACGATTGAGTTTTTAATCATTAATTTTTAAATCTTCAGCCAGTGTTATAAAACTTTGGAAAGCAAACGAGGATTTTTAATCTGTGCCGCGCGACTAGTTTTTGCCCGACGTTATTAATGCTCGGCTCCAGGGCGGCGCCTAGTGCCTCTAGATTGCATATTATAGCAACACTATATCTCTATGTATTGCAGGTTTTAAATAACAACACCATCTATTTGCGGTAGAAGAAATTTATTTAAATCGGTTCCTTGATTTATGCTGGCGAGGAAAGTAAAAGTTACAACGATGGTGCCTGTTCAAGGGAGTCAGTGTTTTGCTGTATATTTACCTAAACTTTTATTAACATGATTTAATTAGATGTTCGTAGAATTATGAATATTTTAATTCCGCATCTACTTATTATAACCATCATCATCATCAACCATTTCATCATTCCACTGCTGAATCCCGTTCTCGTCACAAAATGTAATTAATTAAAGCCATACACTACACTACTTATTGTATACATACATGAATTATATTCAAAGAACAAAATAGGAAAATAAAACAGAATGCTATGCTCATATATTTTTAATTTATTTTTAAAATGCAACGCGCTACTCATCAATCGAGCAACAAATGAAGCTTGGATAGGACTATCTTTACAACCACAAGAATTTCGAACGCTTGAACAAAAATCACGAAATGAAATTCCGTATTACTAAAACGTACATCTTTTAATTTTTTTCTAACATCAAACGACGACGGGCGGCTGGCTGAATCTTTCGCATCAGACATCTACGTATAAGTTCTAAACAGCAATGCCATGGCTGACAGTCAGTGCATTTCAGCGCGTCTTGCATGACGGTCACTGCCGCGGCGAAATTAAAATAGGCGAAAATAAAAAAATTGGAGGGTTCCTACATGATATTTAATCTATATTATTGTGCTTGTGACAATGGTTTGCAGGATCGCGCCCAAAACTGACACTCGTAAGTTTATAAAATAATTATTTGATGTTTATTAAAAAATAACATTTTAATTCAAAAATACCATTCATTATTCCTAATATCGTGTTCCGTATTTAAAAATAAAAACGTTGAATATTTTACAATTGTGAAAGCTTGGTGTCTAATGGTAATACATGCATAGATATACATATTTACAAGACCTAATTACCAAAATATTTTTTATTAATTATGAAATTTTGATAGGTTACCTACTAAAACGTTTTAAAAAGTATTAACTTTTAAATTAAATTAAATTTAACTATTTCCTTACTATATTTCATTAAACTTACTGTAAGTACATCGCATTTAATACATTATAATTTAATTCATGTTTATAAATTACGTTACATTAAAACAAGTCGCTATAAATAAACAGGTAAAGATTTCAGGATAATATATTCATTTATATGTGAACATTACACACTTTGACCACATTACTTAGGTGTAATGAAAACAATAAACACTGAAAGTGTGCACGCCTCTTATCGCAACTACGAGTCTCGATAAAAACGCCATGAAATAAAAAAGCCTACAAAATCTTTTCAGGGCAATAAATTATCAATTAACAGTTTTAATCGATTAATTACTGTAGACGATTGCTTAAGGCGTTGCATTAAAAGTATTAATACATGAAGTATTTACAAAATTTACAGCGTCTTACTATTTAAAAAGGGGAATAATTTTAGAGTATAAATGATAAGGGATGCAGGGTAAAAGGGTAAACGAGTATATATCGTAATTTACGTAACAGGCCATGTTAATTATATGCGTGAATTCATAACACGTAATAATTGTAATTGTCACCACTATGCGGTAAAATTAATTGAGAAAACAATTTGTTATTAACGGTATTTACATTTATTAACACTGATGTCTTGTAACATGTATAATTATAATTACAACAATTAAATTACATTTTATTATCCTTATTTTTACAACGGTAAATAAATTGATCGGAATTAAATTGAAGAAAAAAAATTGGTAATGTAAATTTAATTTAATTTTGTTATGAAGTAATTAATGCAGTGAGGCAATCGTTATCATTATTATAAGTGTAATAGAAAATAGATTAATACATGTATGTAATATAACGCAAAAAAGAATTACCAAATTACGGTATTTGTTAGTTTAAAGTAGTACCTACTATGTTTTATCTTAATTTAATATTTGTAAAATTGGCAGAGACTATTTAGTTTTATTAATATTTAAATTATAAATTGAATAACTATATAAAAATATTTGCGATCTTTTAGTCGTTTCCCCACGTTCTTCAAGTATTGCAAAATCAATATGCATGTATGTATATATATTTTTTGTAACTTTGATGGATTAAGTAGTTACAGAATTTAAAGATTGACCCAAAGCTGTATATGTATAAAATATGGATATACAGACGGTTAAAAGACTTGAAAAGAAAGTGCGTAGTGAATATGATTAACGATTAACCGGCGAACTTCCTTGAAGCTTGGCGTGACGTAACTCATCATTTGCACCGTTTCGAATTAAGGACTTGTCAGAAACGGGACGTTATGAATGCGTTTCCTTTTTTTTCTCCGCTCGTATTGCACTCTATCGGAATTCTGGGAAGCTTCTCAAGATGTTTCGCGTCGCATTTTAAATGTTATATTATTTAATAATATATATACATATATTGTCTCTTACTTAATGGTTTTTTTTCTTCTGCTCGCGTTACACTTTATCGTAATTCCCAGAAGCTTCTCAAGATGTTTCATTTCGAATTTAAAATGTTATATTATGTAATAACATTATACTTTTCTGTGCGTTAACGAGTAATTCTTTTTAGGTTTGCATTGCGCTCTATCGGAATTTTGCGCTTCTCAGGATATTTTGTTTAGAATTTCAAAATTTAATATACATATAATATACCACAGATATTTTTATAGAACTGTTTTTCTATCAATAAAAATCCACTCATGAACGCTTTTCCGGAAGAATTAGGAAATGTTTGTAGAGGAGAGACTTTGAAAAGGGTTCTTGGATAGCAGATGGAAAAATATTTTTTAATTTCTTTGCTCTTTGACTGCCTCGTTGGTCGAAGGGTTGCAAGCGCGACTGCCGATAAGAAGGTCCTAGGTTCAAATCTCGGGTTGGGTACTATTGGACTTTTATAATTTAAAATTGAACTGTGCCCGGTGTATAACAATAGGCTCACCACCTATTCCATAGGACTTAAACATAACTGGTGAAACGTGGGAGTGTACTACACTCCTCTGCCTACCTCTTCGGGGATTACAGGCTTGTTGTTGCGTTTATTTTCTTTGCATTTAAACTCCATAGATTTCGCCTAATACCCGGTTTCTTTTCTTATTAACAAAAGTGACTGCATTCCCCTCGATGATGCAATAGAATCATTATGCTCGTCATTCCCTGAGGAGTTCTGAACCAGTTGATTGCGACGATTCCTCGCTGACAAAAAGCTTTCAAAGCCTTTTAAATACATGTACACTGGTTTTAGTTATCAACATTGCTCGTAACATTAAAATGAATTATAATTCTTAGTACATAGTAGCTTGATATCTGGATTTGTACACGCTGAAGGGCAACGTGTAACATAACAAGTAAAACTTAGAATTACCTACTAAGTATAGTATTCCAATGTTATTGGCAAAGGAGTACCTCTGCCTAACTTAACCTAACCTAACCTAACCTACCCTTTCGATTTAATGCGAAGGTGTTGTTATATTGATTACAATAATCCGAGAAAAGCATAATACACTGCTTTTTCTATCCATGAACAATGCCGCCTGTAAATAAATGGTCTTTTCCAGTTCAGTTTACAAAGTGATCTTTTTATTTTACGGTCCGAAGATCGGGGCAGTCGAAATAGTTTAAGGTTGCAGCCGTTTGTGGATCAGCGCGTGACTTTACATTAGAGGGATGCTGATGTTTTACGCTTAGGAGTTCGGAAGCATCAATTGTGTAACTGGAGACCACCTATGCTTCTTGAGAGCTTAGTCACTCATTATTTTACCAAGCTAAAAGCATCGAGTGGCAACTATCGCTGTCCTTGCGGACCTGACGCTTTTTCTATACTTATCACTCTTTTCACACGTCTATGACGTTTTCGGGAGTTACAGTCTCCCCCATCAGTCAGTTTTTAAACTATTTGGTCAAGATAGGTGAACCTAGGAATTCGACGGACAGTCGACGTCCACAAATGTATTTGTGTGGGTGATATTGACGTAATACCAAAAGGGAGGACTCAGGGACCAAAAGGGACTACTCAAACTGGGGACATCGGTAAAAAATACTCTTCATGTGTGAGATTGCATACCTACTTATTATGATGGATTATCACAAAGAACATTGTTCTTAACTAAATGGAATAATGAGAATCGATTTATTGTTATTTGAATTATATATTAAAAATTTCTGTGTTAATTTATTATGTTTAACTGTTTCCTATCTAGTAATAAAAGAGACATGGTATACATACATGTTAATTTTAATGTAAATACGAAACTTTAAAATTCAGAATGTAACATTTTGAAATGTTATGTGGGATAAGCATTAATTTTGTTGATAGTACATTGAGACATTAATATTCATAACGACTTCCAGTTCGCTAGAGAAATGGACATTTACAAAAAAACAGAAATTAGAACATATAAAAATTTATTTGACTATAGTCAGGTGCAGGCTGACGGGAGCATAAAAAAATTCTGAAACCCACATTTACTTACAAAGAGAGTGGAAAATGAAGAAGAACAGAGATATTAGGCGCTCAATCGTCTCTATCTGCGTTCTAAGGTACTTTTCCTGCGAGTGTTAAAATATTGAGTAAGATCAAAGAGGAAGATTCTAGAAAGAAGTCACGTTTAACACTCTGGTTTTACCTGGGTCTGCTGAAACGCGCACAACAATTAAATGATTTCCGCCGTTCAAGACGACAATGTCGATTAGGCTTCAATTACCTACGTGAGATCTATCAGTTAGATGGTGCAATATTGCGTAGTGGGTGTATTCAATATACACGTCTGCCTGTTTGCTTCAAGGCAGCCATCACTAATGTGGGTATTTACTATAAAGGGTAGGCAGAGGAGTGTAATACTCTCACTTTTTAATAATGTATGTCTCATTTAATAGCCGGTGAGCCTATTAACAAACACCGGGCGCAAATCTAGACTACTTTGAATTTCACGTGAGAAAAGCCCAGTAATTATTTTACCGGTCTGGGCATCAAACTCAGGATCTCTTGTACAATAGTAACGCTTGTAACCACTAAACCAACAAGGCTGTCAAAGCCTGTACATTATTCTATGTATTACATACTTATCTCTACTATCAATATACGGATGCTTAAGATGAAGTTGTTGTCAATATGTCAACCAAACCAGTCTGCACGTGACTATGAGCATTTATTACAACAAGCGTCATTGCTTTGTCTGTCTGTCCAAGTCTTCAAACTCTTCTATGATCGTACCACATACCTACTAACTACAACAACGAAAGAAATAAAGAAGAAAATACAAATGAAAGTGTAAATAATTAATAAATAAATGACAAAATAACTCTCATTTAGCCAATGTTAGTCAAAAGTTTTGAGAAATGCAAATACCTAAATATAATTACAGCAGTGATAGCCTAGTGGATAAGAATTCAGCCTCTCACTCTGAGGGTGCTAGGTTCAAAACCATGGCGCGCACCTCTTTATAAAAGGGCGTTTTAAGTTTAAATATCACTTACTTACGGTGAAAGAAAACATCGTGAGGAAACCTGCACACCTTAGAATTTATATAAAAAAAAAAAAATCTGCGGTGTGTGAAGTCCGCCAACCCGCACTTGGCCAGCGTGGCAGACTTTGGCCTTAACCCTCTCAATATGAGAGGAGACCCATATTCCAACAGTGGAATGACAAATGGGTCAATCATATCATCATCAAATATAATTTTCATATTTACTTTATATAAAGTATCAACATCAATGTTCCAGGTGACAAAACCGTTCTCCTTAAGTGTGTTTTATCCAAATAATGTTTTACGTAATTATCACAATCACATCTATGTATATCGTCATAGTTCTACGAACGCATGACATACGCATAAAAATGCTTCTATGGAACAATGTAATATTTTTCTACGTCCGATATTTCTATAAATATTAATATAGTGTAAGGGTTTCCATGAATGGCGTTTGTTGTATAAATAGCGGTAAATAATTAGGAGTTTTATATGTAATCCATTAATCTTACTTAGTTTTTATTTATAAGCCATTTAAAAGCTATGAAAATTGGTTCTTCCATCACATTGTATCAAATTTTTAGATTCTATCCTTTCCATCGGTCTTTATAAGTCCATTTTTAGACGAAGACCTTACCTAATCGGTGCCATTCCAACCAGTCTTGGGCCTTTATAATGAAGCAGCATCTGGCTGTTTTCTTCAAGTCACAAAATCAGCTAGTAGGTCACTCTATGCTCCTTAAACAGAATTAATTACTTATTTCACAGCTTACCACTTTCAATTTGTTTTTAACCACTCAAAACTCCTACCCGCCCTGCTTAGTATCTAATGAGATAAACATTTTCTACAAAACCTATGTAATGTATGTACAGGTAACCCAATATGTTTCGAATATGGAAAACAAATCAATTTTATATATTAAATTTGTTAAAAAAATACATCTCAATGAAAATATTCCTTATAAATAGATTACTTTCTCATTTAGAAGTTTAATTCTTGGTCATTATTAATCCAAAAGTATATTCATATATTTGCATCACGAATTACATTCATACATCTCTACATTCTTCATATACTCGTACAATGTAAGTTTAATCGATTGTTTAAATAACAGCCGTTATATAATTACGATATAATTGTCGCAATGATTTTATAATTATTGTAGATAGTGATTGCTTTAAAAATTACATATTTCCAAATACTTTAGGCTAATGTTGATACAACATTATTGGCTCCTTCAACTGAACGTTATGTCAAAATTTCATCAGATATAATATAATCTGTGCAACTGTATAGTAAAAGATTTTAAATGTTGAGTATCTGTTTTTAAATTAAAAAAACATCACAAATTATTTAGGAATTCTTGAAAGGAGATTAATTTGGCGATTTTTACGAGATCGGCAATAACTGAAAACATTCATGAAATATGTTTGGGGAGCATGTGAGAATTGTGCCATGCGGTGAACGATAAATTAGTAGATTAACCTGCCATCGGAATTACCCAGCATATAGCTTCTTCCGGATCATCCTTAGTTGACAGGAGAAATCCCAAAAAATAAACAGTAAATAGAAACATTCGAATGATAGGAAAATACTGTCTGAAATAATTCAGCATTATGTTATGTACATAGCTCTTCAAGAAACGTATGAGGACTTACAGGGGCATAGTTTGTCTACTATGTTTTGGCCAAGTTGGGCCAATGCAGTAGATCAGAAACGGTTATTGAAGACAATGAAAAAATTGCCGCATGAACAGCCATCCACCCAGATCAGCCAAACTCAACCTAATTTGAATGGATACGTCATCTTCAAAAACAAGAAGTTGTGGTACAAAATATCCACCATCAATAAATTGACAAAAATTTACAGTGTGGCATTGCACGAACGTCAAATTGATTAGCCCTGCCAATGGAATCGCCCGGTCAGAACTTCCGGGCAATCATCCTCATCGCAAGAAAGGAAAAGGCGCGTTAACTTCTTGGACTTTTATCTGATCCCCAGTTTCTTTGTTCAGAAACGGACATTTAGATCCGTTCCCACACCTATTTCGTTTGCGTTGGAATTGTATTAAAAAGAAGCGAATTTGGTCGGTTTTGTTCCTGTTTCTTCATTTATTTTGGACGTATATTTCTGATCGATCTATTGTTGTTGTCGAATATGATAGACGAATAAGTGATACATCTGTGAGAATAGGTTTTTATTGTAGTTTCCAAAATAACAATTATCTAAGGAAAAAGGGAAACTTAATGTAATAACAAATAAAAGAAGTAGTATTGAACAAAATTATGTTTAGTCAAATGAATAACACAAATCATGCAAGGTATTATAGAAAATGATGGATATGCAGAAATGGCAAAATTATGCATATTAAACATCCTTCCTTGATCCTGTAAATCCAGACTCTCGTCCTATCTTCTAATCTTCTCTGAATTCAGACTAAAGTAAAATCTATGGAATAAAATCGAATCTGCTTTTGATATTTAGGAGGGACTTTGTCCCTAAAGATTCTAGAATTCGACCTATTTGGAAAGCAATAGAAATATGTTTAGAGATGATAACGCGTGTTTTACAATTTATATTTAATTCTTGAGCCTATTAGTTCATTAGGTTTTGACTACTAGAAAGTTCTATAAAAATATGAATAACTCTTTTTTATGGTTAGCCGCCGTTGGAATATATACAACCTTAAATATTGTAATGTAAATAATTTCACTTGACTCAGACATCACTTCTCTGAGAGTCAAAAAACTTGTTACTGTAGCATTAATAAACTCCACCGGTAAAAAATGTGTGACAGGCCAAACTCTACTACCGCATACGTTTTAGGGTGCTTCCGTAAATTGTAGAGCAAAAAGATACATATTAAATAAGTGAATTACTTTGTTGCAGCCACCAGTAGGGGGATGAGCAATGATGCCAATAACGCACAGGTTCAAGAAGTAGCCGATTATGAAACTGCATTGGATGCTGCTGGTAAGTAAAATTTACCTACCGATCAATGTGGCGTAAAAACTAACGTACAAAATTAACCCAGTTGCTATAAAAATTTAAATACATACTGTACTATAGAGACCTCAGAAACAGTACATAAAAATAAAGGAACGAATAAAAGAGTTATGTTCGAAATGCAATAGTAACAATTACGTAATATAACAACTCGCCTGTAAATATGGTAAATTTATCGCCACCGGGCAAAAAATCAATTACGACAATTACATCTTTTATATTAAAATTAAACCGTTACAGCTTTGGGATACCTTTTAAAACGGTGACGACTTAGTCTTTTAACGTTCCTTCGCGTTTTTCGATTAATTTGCCGTTGGTTAATAAGTAGTAATAAAGACGTCAAATTAAAAAGTGTAAATAATATATATGTGTTCCGTAGGCCTTGTAAGACGGTAAGTAACAATGGTTGAATTAAGTTATCTATTACGTTAGTAGATAATTTATTGCTAACCGGGCATTTCTAATGGAATGTGACAAAAACATGTATACGTGACACATTTCCAATGCATCGAGTGAAACAATCGCTGTGAAAGGAATCGAGATTAAAGGAGATTTCAAAATTCTAATGGTACGCTGACTTACATAAAATGACATGATAACGGTTGGAATACTTTTATGAATATGGAGTAGAAACATGGTCATGTACTCGTACATTTATTGATCCACTGACAAAGTACTTTTTTTTGTTATAAAACGGTAGCCTTCAATAGAATCTACTTTTATAGTAACTTAGTACACTTATAGATAAATAACTATATTTTATACATTCATCATTCGTAAAATAAAAATGGAAAATGGAAAATCCTTAAGGATATATAAAGAATATATAAGAATGTATAATATTTGAGTTTTCCAGAACGTTCTAGAAGGCGTGTAAAGTCCGCCAACCTCCAATAGACCTAGACGTGATAGATCGTAATTTTAAATCTTCTCAATCTGTGATGAGGTCTGTGACAAACATTGGAAAATAATAGGATTGATGATGACAATAATAATAATGATAATGACGATGACGACAGTAAAAATGACGTTATTACTGATGATAAGGGCAATGATAATGATTGTAGTGTTTCCTACATTTTCGCATATAGCTAGTAGGAGAACGGTATAAGCACATTACCTAATGAACAATGTTTAATTTCTCAAAACACACTTTTCCATCCACCTGCATCAATGACGTAACGTAATTCAAGTACCACAACTAACATCAAGCCAACCCCATACAATAACATCTGCCTATTGTGATTGTTAACGGTTAAACATTTACTGGGTGCGGTTGCGGTAAATATGACTTATTACGTTGCAATATTGTATTGTTTTTGCCCAGGTTTTTATATCTAATAATATACTGGATCATCTCAAATATATGTGGCTGACTAATCTCACAGTACGCAGAGCCTATTCTATGGTAACGAAACAGCTGAAATATATAAACATATTAACAAAATATAAGGTAACAAAGAGGTAGAGAGGTGAGAGTAGTAAAATGCCACGATTCATCTACTACATTATACGTCACACCATAAAATGGAGGGTGAGCCTATTGCCACGAAAATAATACTTATTCACAATAAAATTTCATACTCAGTCAATAATCCTGTACAAGTATTTTCACAGGGTCTAAATTAACATAACCTATTTACCAAAATCATGAGGTTACCAGCCAACTTCGCTAACCATTGTTTATAAAAGGAAGTCAGTTGAAGAAGTTTGGCATATTTACCAGTACGTGGGCGATATATGTATCTATTGAAAATTTTGATGTCTGTCAGATTGGTAAAACATCAGAACAACAATTCATTTACCAAAACCAGTGTTTTCGTGTTAAAAAAATATTACAGAAAGATATATGTCCACCTGATATGGATTAGGTTAAAATCGACATATTATGTTAGAGCTGTATTATTCGAGCTGCAGTATTGGAGTGGTTGCAAGCGTGACTGCCGACCTGGGGGTCCTGGGTTCAAATCCCGGGCCAGGTATTATTGGATTGGAGTCTGAATCTGTGCCCGGTGTATGACAATAGGCTCACCACCTATTTATTACATGGGACGCCAAAGTAACTGGTAAATTGTGAGTGTACTACACTCCTCTGCCTACCCGTTCGGGAATTACAGGCGTGATGTTACGTTGTAGTACATTCATAAGCTTCAGAAACTATGAAGCACGCCAAGGTCTCTAAAGATCATCATGTTATTCTAAATCTACACTATTTGTTTTATACTCGTGTGAAACATAAAAACAAAAAAATGCTAGCTATCTCTGTAGCCACAGTCCGCTCGTGGCTGCCTTGTTCGCAAATATCAACAGCCACCAAGACAATGCTTTGCGTATCATAAATATTATAACTCCTATAATCGTGTTATTGTTCAATGCGTCATATATAATAACGCTAGAATTTTCGTAATTTATCTACTACTAGTCTTCACAATTACGTTTTTTAAATACGAATTTTTGATTTATTTGATCTAGGCTGACTGCATGCTCACGTTTATGTATGTACATATCATAAGAAATATTAATAACAAAAACATATAACTCATAGACAAAGCTATAATAACTTTCCTAACAATATATTCTCCTACAGCACTCACAGTTAATAAATATATCATCTTTATATATCACATGAATCCAAATTATACTTGCCATTGAGAAAATTTTCGTTGTCTTCATTTCATTATACATATACTTGTAGTAATAATCATTGCTGGTTCTAAGGACGACGCTATCACTTAAGAGCTCGATATCGGCGTAATGTTTTTAATTTGTTATTTGATATTACCGAGACTAGGAGTCACCTACCTTGACTAAATAGGTCAAATATTGACTGATGGAGGAGTCAGAAGTCTCCGAAACCGACCGGCGTGTATGACGAAAGTTATTAACATAGATGAAGCATATCAGCTCCGTAAGGATAGAGATATTTGACACTCAATGCTCCCTGCGAGCTCCGAAGGGGACCTAGCGCGATGATTTAATAATAATAATCATTATCGCTTTCTTTCAGGATATGGTGGTTTCAGCCGCAGCGTGCTCGGTGCTTGCGTTCTTGCTTTTTTCACGTCTGGTATCCAAAACTGTGTGATGTCGTACGCACTGCCAGCGGCCAGGTGCGAGTTGCAACTCACCACGTACCAAGCTGGACTCATTAACATGGCGTTTATGAGTGGTAAGTACTATTTGTATAGGAATAACTCACCTCTGTGCCGAAATTTATCAGTTTATAAAACTACAGATGCATACTAGCAGAGACTCGATTTCAACAGTGATTAAGAGGAGTAATTAATATGAAACTCGTTGCAACAACTGCTGAGGCTGACCAATATGGAGCTGGTATAAAATTGGACAGTCATATTACAGCACTCTGAAACTTAATGGTGCTTAAGTGTAATTAAAGATAGACTCAGTTCAATGACTATTGAATATATAAATTATTCTAATCGTTCGAACAGTTTAAAATAGTCATTGCTCATTGCGAAATACGGTCGACCGTAACATGGTGTGTTGAATGTATCGGAACCAATGGTAAAATAAATACTCACCAAAGAGTTAAAAACGAAAATTAATTCGCGTCATTTGTTTAAGTGATAAACTTCACGTTTTTCTAATGTTGGATATCGATATGTTAGACCAAGTCTTTAGGTATTGTAATCACGAACTGTTAGGAATTATCAATGACCGAAGCTACGAAGAAAAGTAAGATAATTCAGTTTAGCAGGTCTCGTTCTATTAGTCCTAATAACATAGGAGCATACAAAAACCCTTTTTCTTAATTCTATCGATATTTATATTTATCTGCGGTTTAAAAAATTAGTGCTGCGTTGAACTACATATAATATATTGTGGTAATATAGAATTATTAGCTAGTCGTAAAATCAAACAATGCTTTTGTCACCATAAACGTTGAGTGTAAATTAACTGTTGAATGCGGAAAATACACGCATTTAGTTTTATGTAAATTCTGCCATCTATCGGCGCCAAAAGCAATTATTCACGTATTGTTACTGTTACATTGTTACGAAGCTTGTACATGAAAATTTTATATTTTGTAAATGTAACTGTAATTACATACATATATACAAAGTTTATAATCAACTTCTTAAACTAGATTAGAGTCGACTAGAGACAAATCTTAAAATGTTGCCTATCAAGGAGTTCGGTGACTTTCATAGAAGTAACCGAAAAGTCGATAATAAAAGTCATCATATGTACGCAACAATGATCTCAATTTAAATACACCACTACCCATTTCGGGGTAGGGTCTAAAATACAATCAATCAAGCATTGTATTTATATGGATCTCTTAGCGGTCCAACGCGAAACAATCGACAAACGTTCGAGGAATTAAAACCAATTGTGGTTTCCAATTTTGTTATTGAAGATTTGGTCACGAGAAGTGACGGAAATTGTATGTGTGATGTGATGTAACCTTTTCCCGTACTCAGAACTGTACAAACTTGTTTCTAATGGTGTGTAGCAAAAATAACGTGTTTATTTAGTTATTAAAATCTAATCTTCAGCGATTTTCAGGGGTAAAATATACATATAATTTCATCATCGTAATCGAAAAACATGTTTCTGGACATGGGTTTCCTGTCAGGATGAGAGGGTTAGGTGCGGATTAGCAAACTTCCTACGCCTTAGAGAAGATTTTTCTAATTTATTAAGATTTATGTTTTATTGTCAGGCGGAGTAGCCAGCGCTTTCTTCTGGGGCATTGTGGGTGACGTGTTCGGTAGACGGAACATCTTGAGCCTGACCCTGTTGGCGGACTCCGCGATCCTGCTGGCCCAGAGCACCGTGTCCGACTACCGAGTGTTGCTGGCCGCGCGTTCCATTAACGGTTTCTTGATCGGTAAGATTTTTGTTCCTTTAAAATTATATGACAGTTAAAAGCCTTAGCTACCAGCGACCTGATTGATAAATCCAAAAGCAATGCATTCAATATCAGAGATTAAAAGAATTTCTAAAAAGAAAAAGAATTTTCGTAAGGAAAAATTTATCTATGTTAGTTTTTTTATGATCAACGTTAACTGAAACAAGAGATAAAAAACGAAGTCATTAAACAAAAATAATTAAATGCCATACTGGTTTATACATACTTACCTACATAGTACCTACATGGTCTTAAATATTATTTCTCTCTCAATATGAGAGGAGACCCATATTCCAACAGGGGAATCATAAATGGGTCTATTATTATTTTATTTTATATGTATACAAAGCATTCAATTTAAATAATATTCAATTCCATAATATTTTATTTTATTTTTTTATTAGAAACATAATATTAGATAAATACAGGTGAAGGAATGTTCTTATTAATTTACAAGTGATTTAGTGTCTTGTGAGAATAAATATCTATAAACATTATAATATGTGTGTGTCCAGGTGCTCCGTCAACCCTCGTGTTCACCTACCTCTCGGATCTGGTGGGGGTAAAGAAAAGACAACTGTACCTGAACATTACTGGCATGAGCTTCGTGGCTGCTTGGCTGATATTACCAGGTAAGGTGTACGGAGAAACTACACTCAAAGCGTCAGTAACTAACCCAGGTGAGAGAGTGACAATACTGTTGGACGTAGTGATTAAAATAAACGCATTTTTTTTATTCACCCAAACAATTACAATTATATTGTAATGGTAAAACTATATCGTATGAAATGACTGTTTCCTTAACAAGTAAACACGTAATGACCAAATTTTCCAAAAACTTACTCCCTATATTTACTAATGATAGTGATATTTCGTTTTTAAACATGAGTTCATGTACCAATTTTTACATTTTTAATTCACGAATAATGTATGATGCCTATTTTACTTCTGTTAGGGGTGAGCACGCAAACCCCTCTTGAAAGCGCTTATTTAGGTCAAAAAAGTGTTTTTGTGCATAGTTTCATATCTGCAGACTATCTTTCTACTATGTTGATCAGACACCCGGCTAGTTTATTTCTTCATTTAAATAACGAATGACCGGATATAAGACGAAACTTACGAAATGTTGTAGATAAATTGTTGTGAACGGCTTTGTCGCTTAGTATTTTTTCTCGCTCACACATAGCCTAAGATACACCTAAAGTCGTTGAATGGCAACTATAACTACTTGCATTTAATGTATATGTTATTTTTAAAAAGAATAATAACTATATAAATATCTCCCATATAAACATAGTAAGCACAATGTAACAGCTAAAGTCATGGTCTGCACTAATAGTACTCAATGGGAATATTGAGGATATCCTGGATACCAACGTGTACCGATTCCATGGATACCAGTACGCGTTAACGGCACTTCCATAGAATGACAGCGAGCGTAAATACAAGTTTTACTACATGTCCTCGTTACTGCGGCTGCAGGCACCTGCCTGCTGCCAATAGCAATACGACAGTGAAAACATATCATTAAAACTTAACACGCGGCAATAAATGTCCTATTCAAGTCCGCGCGTGTATAAATTGGACTCATAACAGTCTTTCTCGAGACGCAGATACAACTTCACACTCAACATATGTTATAAAATAGCTTTCCGTTAATATTAGCTGATTGAAAGAAGTACTCATTGTTAATTTTTAGTCCTTTATTAAAGTTGGTATTTAATAATGTCTGTATTTTATAAATGTATTCAAGTCGGCATTTATTGTTAATATATTTTTATTTAATATTTAACCTCTATTTTGTTTATTAAAAAAATACTTAGGCCTAATTTATCGTATAAATCAATGGAAAGGATGATATAGCTATGACAACACTGACAGCTCTTAGAGATAACAGCTGGCGAAAAATTTTGATATTATTTCTTTTATTTATTTATTTTTACCAATTCCACAGCTCTCTTTAATTCTTGGTTTACATTTTTTATAAAACTATACATATAGCCAATTATGGATTTACTTTCTATAAATATTACTATATATCAAGTTGATAGTCACTAAGTCACGTTTACGGTTTGTGTGCGCGTGTGCGTGTGCGTGTGTGTGTGCGTGTGCGTGTGCGTGTGCGTGTGCGTGTGCGTGTGCGTGTGCGTGTGCGTGTGTGCGCGTGTGCGCGTGTGCGTGCGCGAGGGAGATACTACATTATTTGACATACTCGTATTTCAACTTTTTCTGCGTGTAAATGAAAAGCAATAGGCCTTGATTTGATTAATTATAAATGATTAAGAACAATAATTATACATAGTTTTTTAAATAACTAATAAGTTTATTATGAACGTAACCGAGAGCAAAAGTGAGTGTATGTATGAAATATCAAAATACGAGTATAGACACTGGCTTGTCTATTTAACGTTCTAAGTCTATAAATGTTGCCAGGCCATTCAATTCACAAATGACGGGAGAGTGAAAGACGTCGGTTCTGATGTATAGATAATATTATTGATTTCACTCGCACAATTGTGTAGGTATCTGTACGATACTTAAAGTGGCCTAACGAGGTTATTTTGAAAGGCCTTTGTGGGGGCGGGCGAAGAAAATTTATTGCACGTACTAAAATGCTACTTAAATCCATATACTTAGACGTTTTACTTATAGTATGTATAGTCCAGGGTAGATAATGATTGTGACCAAAAAAAACAGTAACAGGATGAAACCCATTGGAAAAGGAAGAAAATATAACAAATTTATAAGGAAAAATTATTTACGGGCGATCTGAGGTCGGGAAGTGGGTGGGGGTAAGCTTTTATGGGTAAAAAACGGTTTATCGCAATTTCCGGCAAAACTACAAGTCTTATGAAAAAAACTTAAATGGCAAAGTTGTAGGTAATAAAAAG
>DWME01002371.1:0-21075 GCA_018244795.1 Parelbella ahira ahira | reverse complement strand
CAGCGTGGCAAAATTCTGGGCTAAAACCATTTAGGGACTTAAAATGTGTTTGTCATCGACACGCTAAGAAGAAGAATTGGTCCGACGATTTTATTCAATTTTATGTTTGTTTATCATTTTGAAGTTTGTTTGTATTTTCATAATAACCTTTTCCACATAGAGTTAGTTTGGTAATTTTAAAACTCTGAAAAAGCTGAAATTTTATCTTATGAAACATGGACATGAATATGAATGGACATTCTTATGGAATAAGTAGACTAGTAAAATCGAAATTTAGGATACGCAAGATTGTAGTTTCTAGTTGTAAATCCTAGTTGATATTTGATATCCTACTTGGGTCACTGTCTCAAATCTTGTAGACTTATTTTTGTTATTAACATACATACCTTTTCATAAATATACCAAGTAATGTGCAAGGAAACTGACTCGCCTTAGAAGTTAATCACACTCCTTAGAATTATATTACTAATATAATACTATATAGGAAAATAAGAACAATACTAAAATGAGGTACATACACCGGTAACAGATACATAAAGTGCGTTTCCATCCGAAGTAGTTCATGAATATCAAGCAATGTCTGCAGGTTTTTCGCAGGTAGATATTTTATTCATGGCTCTTTTATTTTTTATGCTTCCCACATCCGATGTTTGAGGGATGCGAGAACGTTATAAATATAGTGGCGCGAACCGTCTATCTGATATGCATAGAATATTGCACTGCGCCATCGCCTAGGAGACGTGAGAACGAAATAAAAAGAACTGGTGTGTTAATATATATATTAAGATTATAAAACAATTATAAAAATACAAGAAGGACACCAGCCGGATAAAAAGTATGTAGATACATTAATTATAAAAGATAATTCACAAATTCACTGACTGTTAAAAACGTAGGTAAGCACTAGATATAATCTACATATTATAATTAATTTTTGAGGAAATAATATTAGCACCACAAATTCAAATTCAAAAGTTTTTATTCGTCGTAACGTATATAAATACAATTAATGAGCGTCATAACATATTATCTTATCCAACAGTGGAATTAATTATATATTCATCGCCTTTGAACGCCTCTTTTAGGTTTATGTAGACCGGAAGAAAAAACCGGCGGAAATAAAAATTCCCGGTATTCTTAAAAAAAATACAGTTATACAAGTTATTATCATTTCTGTATAGCTTTGGCACACTAGAGCACACGTGACAGCTATCGTGTGTCAACATCAGTCCGCTACTAACAACTTACAGAAGCAGTTGAATTTAACTATACCTTTACATAATTGTACTAGAGACAGCCTAGTGGAGTAAATTCAGTCCCAGGCCTCCTTGTCATTGAAATAGCCCTTGATTTCATAATAAGCCTTACGGCACAGGACTTACTTAATTTAGTCTCTGTAAAGACAGGGACTGAATATATTCAGATATTTTAATGTAAATTCTAACAGACATTCCAATAAATGAATGGCTTGTCTTATGTAGCCGACATAGTTCCTAGTTATGACACTATTAACTGACTTACCGAATTCCTTAAACGTAGGAGCCTTACATTTATTTTTATTAACATACAACATATTTTCATAAATATGCTGTGATGCCAAAGTAAGTATATTTATTTTTTTAGCTTTTTTTTACAGAGCATTACTATCATAAAAAAATTTAGTTTGCACGAGACGTAGGTTAGTCAATTATATTTTTGTTTTTTTTAATTAAAATGCAATTCAAAACAGACTAATTACCTTTGATCAAATAAATTACATTAAATGTGCAATCCGATTGTAAATAAAAACAAAATGACTAATATTGTCCGGTACAAGTCGCGTGTTCGCTTAGCCCTGAAAAAACCTTTATAGTCATTAATCACCACTAATCCCAGTACACAATTACGGATAATTGATATACAACTGTGATTAACCCGTGTTTTGCAACGAACCCGCTACCGCAAATAAAGGGTTAACATTAAATTTTATTTTTAAAATGACATTCACGATACACCACTCATCATCAATCAACCTTTTTATTCACTGTTGGACTTGAGTCTCCTCTCAGAAGCAGCATATTTTAGACCACTTCGTGCCACGCTGGCCACGTACTTCACGACCGTGCTTCGGGGAGAACGGCATGGATACAAGATACTGGTTACTTGTTTACCAAAACGTTTAAATTCGCCTAAAGGCTTCCGTTGTGATTTAGCGACTATTATTTGAAAATGGAACAAAGAACTATCTGTCTCCTTCACGTGTCGCAAAGGAAAAAAATGTCGCTAAAACGAACACGATTTCTTGTTACAAAACTAATTGTACATACTTGAGTTTAGTAGTCCTTGATAAATAAATAACTATATTGGAATATGTTCGCACATATGTATCTATCTGAATTTTCAAAACTCGAAATTTTCGAAGCCCATATAACCAGGTGGACAGACCATATTTTGTTCCAGGTAGGAATCGAACCCGCAGCTCAGTCTCGGCCAGCGTTGAGGTAATTCCTAATGAGATACGAAGCATCCGATCCCATATCAGCTGTCAACATTGGACTCTTGACAGACCTGCACGAAGAAGATAAGGATATCCCGCAAGATTGAACCCAATTAAAAATGTTTGTACCCCAACCGATGCCGCTAATGCACCCATCAGTGCTGTCCGGCACCGAAACAACTCGTTACGTAGCGATATTTTTCTGTCGGTTTGTCTGTTATTTCTGAAGGTTCACAGTCGAGTCCAACCGAACCCATGTCACATTCGAGTGTATAGTACATTGACTTGAGAAGTCTCTAGTCTATTTACTCAGCACTGTTGTTCTGTTCAAAGTATACCTACTACAAATACCTGCAGTTGTATTAATTAATTACAAATGTGCAAAAATAAAGGTCTTTAAGTATCCATTGAAATTAACCAAGTTGCATGTAATATTATTTTCAAAAATAAAATAAAAAAATATGTTTAATTGGCCGCCTCGTTGGTCGAGTGGTCACAAGCGCGACTGCTGATCGGGAGGTCCTGGGTTCAAATCTCGGATCGGGTACGATAAGAATTTTCTAATTTAGAATTTCTAGTAGTGACTCGAAGTCTGGATCTGTGCCTGGTGTTTGGCAATAGGCTCAACACCTATTCCAAGTGACTCAACGTAGCTGCTGAAACGTGGCAGTGTATTACATTCCTCTGCCTACCCCATCGGAGAGTACAGGCGTTATGTTTCGTTTTTTTTAATTGACAACATTACAGCACACAGTTAATTTTATTGACTGGGAGACGAAATAAAAGTATTCTAAAACAATTGGCTATTAAGCATTTCGACTAGACTGCCAGCCTCACTGCAACACATGTACATACATAAATATAAGTATTTTGGGCTTTTAAATTGAAGTATTAGTGTTTCGCGAACGCCGCAACTCTTGGCTGGTGCGTGTTACGGTCGATGCGATGCGTCGGATTTTGTAAATATTGTAAGAGATTATTAATGTAAAGCCGTTTCTATCGTGCAAATAATTATGGGGTTTTCTAACTTGAAATTCTCAGTAGTAGTAGCAAGGAGTCTTAATTTAAGCCCAGTGTATGGCGATAGGTTCACCACCTATTCCACGGATAGAATAACATTACTGGTGAAACGCGGAAGTGGACTACACTTCTGTGGTTATCCCTGTGGCGAAACACAGACGTGATGTAACGTTATTTGTTGTTACAGTTAGCTGAGAACAATCATGGACGCGGTGACGGCAGTAGGGCGAGTAGTTAGCATGCAGCGATGCCTGGAAGTACTCACAGCCCTCGCGCTCACTGCTTACTTATTCCCAAAGCAGGCTGTTGTTACTAGTAAGTAAAGCGGTTGACTGTGTATCGAGAAATCATTCAAAACGTGATAGCTCGTACCGCCTCGTGACCATCAAATTGATCGCCTATTACGACTACATAAGAATGTTTACTAATCGATTATATGAACATAACGTAACGAACAAAACCGTAACATCACGCCTGTAATCCCCAAAGTAGTAGGTAGAGGAGTGTAGTACACTCCCACCTTGCACCAGTTACATTTACCTCCCATGGAATAGGTGGCGAGCCAATTGCCTTTCACCGGGTACAGATCCAGACTCCAAGTCACCACTAGAAATAAAGGCGCGGGATTTGAACCCAGGACCTCCCGATCGGCAGTCGCACCTACAACCATTCAACCAACTAAGCAATCGATTGTATTATAAAAAACAAATATTTCTATGTTATCAAAGGCTCCCAAGGCCACATGCCAAGTATGGCAATCCTGTACAAATCCCCTATTATTAAAATGTCTAAGGCCAGCAAAGGAGACAGCAACTGAGACAGAATATACCGGATAATAATATAATGCATTTATTATTATTATATGAGAACTGACGACTGATATTATTCACTGTTCTTTTCAGATCTGGAGGAGTTTGACTTCATAGTAGTGGGAGCCGGGTCAGCAGGGTCGGTGGTGGCGGCTAGACTGGCCGAGTGCCGTTTCAAGGTGCTTCTGGTGGAAGCGGGAGGCGATCCGCCGCTGCAATCACTTGTCAGTTATTTCTCTTTTTTTCTATTTATGCTAAAAATGCATTTTAACATCCCTCGGTCAGCATAACATCACGCCTGTATGTCCTCGAATAGATAGGCAAAGAAATGTAAGACGCACCCACGTTTCACCAGTTTTGTTAAGTACGTCCCAGGATGGAATAGGGCCTAAGCTGTCCCTCGATTGAAACTAACAAATAAGACTGAACTATTTTGACATGTAACAAAATTTCTAAGCACAGAAATCAAGGTACGCTGCTTTGATCTATGAAAGAGAAATTCTTGAGGACTTAAGTAAAACAACTGACTTCAGTATCGGGCTGAACAACTGACTGTTTGACAGGCCATTTATTCTATAGAGAGCTTAGAGACGCACTAATGTATCAGTAACGTTTGATCAATTTTAGAGTTAATGAATAGTTATATAAAACATGTTTAAAGTAGATCTGGATTTCACACTTTAGCATATCACGGTTTTTATTAACAATGACTAAATGATGATTAATAAAGAATTTATTAATATAGGTACTCGTAACCACCATTATCTACTATTAAAGTTACCGAATAATAATGGAATGCAATTATTCTAATTATAATTTATAAGAACATTAGTGAATTCTATGACTTATTTAAGGCAAGTATGCTATAAATTTTTCCATTAATTACTTTGTATTCAATTTGATAGATAAAAAAACACATTACCTAAACGATATTTATTATCTAATTTTGTAAATGTGAAAACAATTGTCTATTTTATCTTATTGGTTTCATTACATATTTTCTTAATGTGTTACGTAGTGGTTTAAATATTTTGATGTTCATTTAAAATACTTTTTAACGTAACTTGAAACGAAATGGTGAAATAAGATATGAACGCGAATTGTCATATTAACCGCACGACAAACGTTTGGGATAAAGACTATTCACTATAATGTTTTAAAGGACAAAAAACTCACTTAATAATACCGAAAATTTTAAATTGCCGTCAATTAATTAAAATTAATTACAAAAACATTTTTAAAAGTATTTCGTAAACCCCTTAAAAGGTTTTAAACGGCAATACCGAAATTGAATAATTATAATTATTTCAATATAACAATCCCCAAGATCAAGGTCTGATCAGGAAGCTGGAGAATGAACAGCATGTAGTGAAAGGAAAATTGCATCATTGCAATAAAACCTGTTCGACAAAAATTGCGATAGCCAAATGATTTATTAATAGAATTATTACGAAACTTCACGCCGCTAATCCCCCAACGGGTAGGCAGCAGAACTCCCACGTTTTACTAACTACGTTTACGTTCCAAAGTGTAATAGGGATTGAGTCTATTACCATGCACCAAGCATAAATCTGGACTCCGAGCTAGCACTAGAAATATCGCCCAGAAAATTTGAAATAGAAAAATCCATAGGTACCCGATTCGGAAATCGAATCCTTCACCTCTTGATCAGTACTGGCCCTTGCAACCACTCGACCAACGCGGTTCACTTTTGTAAGCACTGAACTCTTGAAAATAAGTGATATTATTAATCTATTGATATCTTCACTCCAGATCCCTTACAGGGAAGGCGAAGAGCACTTACAGACCTATAGTACTCAAAGATCTACCGTGCTTCTTCTTCTTCTGCTTTCATCACTCTCTCCGAGCCTGCGCGCCCGTTTTAATATTATTCATACAAACGATTAATTTCATCAAGGCCGCGTTCACGTGGAATGGCACTTGATAACGAATCACGATATGCAAATGATGAAATGCGGTGAGCCACTAAGCATTTGACGTATTCGTATATTATGTCCACTCGAAGAGCAAAAGTGCATTTACCACCACGTAGCCTTGCTCACTACTTAACATCATACTGCACCTACGTTAATTGACATTTTTATCTTTTTGTTTCATTTTTTTACATTCTAATGTGTAAGTATTATGATAATGATCATTTTAGTCATTATTTATCATTCGAGTATCGTAATTAAATCTAATGTTGTTCCGTAAAGTAATATACTTCGCGAAGACCTTCAAACAAATAATAATATATTGAGTGCTATTAAAGAATATCATGTGTGTGACCATATTAACAATTTAAAGGCAAAGGTTACTTGATATATTTGTCTGTCTGGTATGTTTCTATATTAAACAGCTAAGCCGATTCTGATGTCGTTTGACATGGTGCAACTTACAGATCTAAAGAAAATATTAGGCTACTTAAACTCAGTCCATTTCTATAAACAACCCGCACTCGGCCATGTTCACAAACTATAGACTTAAACCTTATCATTATCATACGAGACCCACGTCCAACAACGGGACAACTAAATCGTTGTCGACTAAAATTACTATACCTTCGCAGAGGACGTTTTCAGGCTGGGAGAGGAATTGCACTTGAATAAAATGTTACAACATTGCTTAAGATACCAATATGAAATTATAGAAGCGATTACCGGCGCATTTTACCTGCTAATATATTCCATCCGTAACCTTCTGAAGAGTCGTATCATTTCTACCAACTAACCTCCAACGGGGACCCGACAAAGGAAACCCGTAATGAGGCAACTCTTAGAGTGGTGACCTTTCGTACATCACATTGATTAGTGGCCATGAGCACGTTAGAAAAGAAAATCTGTTAAAACCGTAGTTTTTTGTCTATTGTAATGTAATTTCGCTGTGATAAAATACTGAACTGTGAAAAATTTTGTTTTGTTTTATACATATTTATATTTATAAAGTTGCTGAAAATGACTGTTGGCCTTAATTTTATTTTGTATTTATATATCGGGTCTTATAATTTTATAATGTCTAGAAAGTATTTAGAATTTAAGGTCGAAAATATCGGAGTGATTTTATGTCAATAAACGTTTTTAGAAAGAATATTGCTGTTTTATTGTGAGATATAATATGATAAAATATAAACGTACAATTATTATAATGTAGAACGCCCTCCGGCCCGGTAGGATGACGAACTGTGAAAGGCTGCAGGTAGATGCTAGATGCGGCAAGCCGAGGACTAAGCACGATGCCCCTCACGGGGGGATGTCAATGTCCAGCAGTGGACTGAGAAAGACTGATGATGATTTATAATACCATGGTGATTGACATCGAAGTCGTCTGGCAGTATTCCACAGGATATATTTTGAAGAGTGCGCAGGAGCTACATGATTGTATTACTTCACCCAGCACTTTTCCTATACCGAACATCTAAGCACTGACACGTGGTGTACCACAACCCTTATCTAGTTGACATCTTCCGAAACGTTATACTTAATTTGGTTTCGTCGTTTCTTACCAAAACGGCCAAGTATTGAAATATTCTAACTTCGTCTGTGTTTCCGAGCACGTGTAACATAGGAATCTGCAATGCAAAGATAAATAGGCTTTTTCTCAACATGCGTGCTCCATCTTGGGATGCAGCAGTGCTTTGCATCAGACAGAAATGCGGTTGAACGGTAGCCTATCATATAATAAATAAAAAGAAGGATCTGGGACTAAGTGAACATGATTACTTCATTATACATAATATGTATTGCATAATTTAATATGAACTACGTAAGAAATAAAATAAATATACAAAAACATAAATTGTATAGTTCTTACAACATGTCCTAAAAAGAAATGAAATTAACATATGAAAAAAAGAAAAACAAGTTTAAGCTTTGCAACCTTTTTATTTTTTCTTTTTGTTATTGATTATTAGATGGTTTTTACCTGGACTTTTTAAGTCATTAAGGCCATTAGGTCGTAAGGCCGTTTAAAATAGCATATATTATTGCATACAATACATGTGTGTGAATTGAAGTAATGGAATATGGCTAGCGCCCGTATTTACTTTCTATAAACCTTTAGTTTTTTACCATTTATTAAATTTAACATATATAAATGAAGTTATCAGTAAATAGTTTCAAGGCAGACTAATTATAGATGATAATTCTATTTCACTTTACTTATTTTACAGAACTATAACTTGCACATATATCACAAGTAGGAATCTTAATATATTAATATTATCCACGTCGTGGCAAAGGGAGAATATATTCTGCGATCCCAGGGGGTCGTACGAGGCGGTTAGGGCCGACGCTAGCTGAATGTGTCATGGTGTGCGGTTCGGGGCGGCCTGAGTGGTTAAGCGCGACTAAATGTCATAACCACCCACGAGTAGCAGCATGGGCGGTGCGAGAAGCCAAGCTCTACAATCCCCAACACGCATACCCAGCGTAGGATTTATCTGCACAAAAGTCTTCGGGGAAGCTTATATCTAGTTAATAAGTGACCCCACCACTGAGCCTTGGGGTAATAAATTTAATATTAACTTTACAAGGTGGAGGCAAAGAAGTTTAATTACTATTTAGTTGACAAGAGTGTGTAAAATATTTTATAAAAGAACCCAAGAACAAACATATTATTCCAATATCAGGATGATAAAACACTGTACTTTAAATATAGGCTAAAAACTATGAATCTATGGCTGCATACGTTTATTGTAGTGCCATCTTTCAAATAATCCCATCTCCCAACATGTAATTATTATCTATGGCCTCATAAAATTCAATCAGACATTGTGAAAAAAATTATCTACAGTACCCTTTTTAGTTCGAAATGTATTTTATCTGACATAAATTTTTAGTGATTCATTACTAATAGTGCAATATATATAGTTAACTATTTGTTTGATTACTTCGTCATCTTCAGTTCTATGTTTAAGTAATAGGTAAGCTAAGCGATACATTTACCTCTAAATGTTCGCAAAGCAATCGGGGTATCGATCAAGTAATAATTGAATGGGAGGTAGAGGTTGCGACGCGTGTTCAAGTGTAGTTTGATTTGGTTTGTATAATCGATTGCTTTGCGACGTAATGTTGTGACAGATTTTTGCAGAGGCGGTCGCGCTCGCCGGTGGTGCTCTGCATTAATCTTCGCAGCGGTTTGTTAGAGACTTGACTCTGTATCGAATGTCGGAGCAAGTCTCTCGCAACTCCGCGTCTCCTCGCCGTCTTGTCGCCAACGTATACGCGATCGGCTCAAACGTTGCGACCCCACGAAAGTCTACACAGAGCGATGGGAAAAAATCCAATTGCTGCTGTTTCTTGGATTTTTAAGTCTATCGCTGTTTGTGGACTATCTTCCAACACCTTGTCGCACTAACTCTTGTCTCTTAAACGTTTGTGGTTCATAGTATTTACTAGGTTGTTCAACTTTCAAGAACTCCAAGGTGAGAATAGCAAGAGCAATGGGACTCTTCAAAACGTAGATTTATATTTTCCGCTTCATCATCAATATTCCATCATTAGTCTCTATTAACTTTTAACTGATTTAAATTTATATGTGAAATATGTCTCCCCTAAGTGGTTCTCATCTATATAGCCTTCATTCATTACAAAGGTGATCTTATTATGAATATACATAACACACTATTGCTTTCACACATAATCAATTACTTTGTCACTTGTATTAGTTATCATTTATATTTATGTACATTAAATTAGGGTAATAAGAAAACATATACTTATGATTTTATTTGTTTTTACACTACTTTTTTATATGATTTACAGAACAGACATAGTGTTTAATGAAAGGTAAGATGCCAGACATAGTGAAACTAGTAAAAGGAGAATAAATAGTAAAAAAATCAAATAGTGAAAAGATTCCTGGTTGAATTAAAAAAATATTCAGATAAAACATGTGTATGTACTTAAATAAAATGCTCCTAAGTGACATAAAACAAACATTTTAAAACCAGCCACTTAAATGCAAAATATTTTTACAGTATGATTGTATTTACTTGACCATTTAAATTAAACAATTGAATTTATTAATTCAATATCAATAGTATTTGTGTGTTTAACTCACCATAGAAACTTCTAGTGTTTATCCTAGCGAGTTAATTGGAATGATGACTAGCTTAGCTTGCCATTTTTACACTCAATCAGTTTTTACTGAGCAGTTTTAAATTATAGTTTTATAGAGCATAGTTTTAAATTATAAACACATGTATTGTTTTCATTAGATTGTGTTACAACAGCATTACTATGTTCAAATGACAAGCTGAAGACAGGGTGTGATGATGCTTAACGAGAGAGAGGTTCAGCAGGGGACCAAGATAGACTGATATCATCTCATAATAAAGTCGATGGCGTTAATATGTTGAATACTAGGTTTAAACCCACTCTGTTCAGTTTGTAATATCACACAGATTAAACATTTACAATTTTAAAACTTCAGGTCATATGACAAAGATTTAAATGTTAATATGAACACTGTTTTACCCTGACAGTAACTTTATTTAGACCATAACTGTCATACAACTGCTAGTTGACATAAATGACATTTTTAACAGATATTTTTAAAAGTTTATTATGAATATTAAATGTAGGTTTCTTTTGATAACTGTATTTCTTCAGAGTGCTTGAAGAAATTCCACATGCTTAAAACAAAAATTCAGACAAACATGGCCATGTTTATTTTGATTAACAAATTTATGTTTATCTTGTAGGTAGGTTAAGAAAAATGAGTGAGGAAAATGTTATACAAGACTTACCTCCAGCAAAGAGACAGAAGACTGCAGAAACTGAACCAGCTCCACCGACAGAGAAAAAACAAGTTGAGCAAAATGAAACGACTAATAAAATCTCTGCTTCAGATGATAAGTACACTGATGTTATGAATCCAGAGGAGCTAGAGAAACTAAAGGAGTTCAGAGTTCTAGATGAGGTGAAGTCTAATGACGAGGATAGCAATGACTGTGATGATTCACACAGCTCCATCGGTATCATCATTTCTTTTACCTGCATATTGTAGAATTTTTTTTTATAAATCGTTAACTTGAATGTATAATACTAATTCTCTTCTTTTAAACTACTAATTAACTTATAGCAACAAATATTATGACCTTTTTTTTTAATATTATATCAAAAAGGCAAGGCAAACAGGCATACTGCCTACCTGATCATAAGTGGTCACTGTCACCTAGACATTTACAACATCAAGGACTACCTATATATTAACATAAGGACCTTGTACATGTGGATACTAATTTTGTGTTGACGAAGACATTTTGTCTTGATTATATATGTACCGGCTTAACTCATGTGCATATTTTTGTATAACATAACAGGTGAAACATCGGCATGCTACACTTCTGTACCTACCCCTTTGTCAAAAATACAAGTGTGATGATTGATGAATATGATGATGATGTACATATGTTGTGTTTAGATGCATTTTTGATTGAATTAGTTTAAAAGCCTAGCATTATCATAGTGCTCAATAGATGAGAGAATGCTTTTGTAGGAGAATCAGTTGACCTGCCCGAGGAAGAGATTGAAAAGATGTTGGAAGCGGACCTGCCCGATGACTTCAAAGCCGCCCCCAAACCCAAAGAGAAGGCATATGTCACACGGGAGAAAGTGATACTTGAAGGTGAGTTATTTTAGAAAAAGGTCAATTATTAGCATGAAAAATAAACTTTTCTGTCTTAATTCAATTTGGTCCAATGAATTTTGGGCTCCATTGTAACATGACTGGACATTGTTTTATAGTAATGTGCAGTAAAACCAGTACCGTGCTGAGATATAAACGAATCTTTAGTATGAACATTAAGTCGTACCAGTCACAACATGTTACCATTGTAGCTAACGTTGCCATCGATCCATTTCAATACACATTCTGCCCAAGCTGAGGAAAGGCTCGCTTTTGCATAATATTTGATTCTAATAAAGTTTTGCAGACGTAGCAAAAGGTTCCTTCGGCTTCTATGTAAAATGTATGGGACTCCTGCTGTGCCTATGGTGACCGCGACTGGCATGTTAGATATGCAAAACGTAATTATATGTGACGTCACAATCCCTAAAAATACAATGGTTTTAATTAATCCATAATATATCGATACCTCTGAAGTCAAAGGGAGTAAAGGTAAATATGAACTTATAGGAGCGGTTAAAACAATTACAAACAATAAAACACGCTGTAACTTTTGTTTTAAGGATTGTTTAAATGCTTCCTAGGAGAAAAGTCGCTAGAGTTAGTGCTATTTTAATGAGACATACGTAATTTAAAAATCATCTGAGCACTAGCTGTGCCCCGCGCTTTCAATCATATTTTCGAGGTGGTACTAATATATTATATTAGATATATCCGCACCACTTTCGACTATAAGATATAGACTGCAGAGTGCTCAATTATTTTAATTTTACGTTATCACCTTATCAATGTGTTTTAATAACATGCTATAAAATATAAAATTTATCCTAAAAAAATGTCTTTTAAAGAATATAACTTTCGTTCCTAAAGATTAATATACCTACCATGCCTTGTAATAATGCTCGTAAGTCACATTTAAATTTTATGCCAATATTGTGATTTATATTAACAAGCGGGTATATGGTGACGCGAATGTTTTCTATATTTACTAAAAACGCATCTTTTTGTAGTACATTATATTTATATATCTATTGCTAATCTAATCGTTGGCAATACGTAAATTGTGTTATCGTTAGCGAACGCAAATAAAGCATTTAGGGCAGCATTTTTCTTCAGACTTCACAAAATATCAATATTAAACGCTGCCTAACAAAGGTAATATCATTTTATACAGTTTATAACACTCCTCATGAATCTGGCTATAATATATTACCAGAAATTTTCAAATCTGATGAGTAGTTTTATAAATTAGCTAGATGAAACAAATAAGAAATCTATTACGTTAACATATGTATAATATGATTGTTTCTTTGATAAATATACTTATCCCGCCCAAAGCAACATACAAGCGTATCTGTTACATTATATTTTACGACTTCGGCGATTTTAAAAATTGGAATTAAGTAATTTACGAGTCGTTTTTTTTTTGTTTTGCCTTGGTAAATGGACGGTGAAAACTATTTTTATGGAAACCTGTTATTCTGAATATATTAATCGATAGAATTTGAAAAGCTGAATGTAATCATGTATTCAGTGCCTTTACGCTGAAATGTCCTTTACACCCTTTGTGCCCAGAGGTATCGTAAAAATGTGACGAGTAAAAAGATACCATTGAATTTCAACTTTTCAGTGGCGTGCTATTGTAGAAGCCTATGTCTCGCAGTGGACGGGAGTAGGTTGATGATGATTGAATTTCAAGTAATATTTTGTTTTCATTATCCAATTTTGTAGAGAAAGGCGTTAATCTTTTTGAAGTTCTACCCTTGGACTGGATCATGATTCGGCACCAGAGTGGCATGCCCGTGTACGTTCACAGAACTTCCAGAGTGTGTACCTTATCGAAACCGTATTTTCTTGGCAAGGGAAACGCTAAGGTATGTTAATATAAAGAAATAAAACGTTAGGACAGGCACAAATATTAAAGTCATACTTCCATTAAAATCCGTTGTTAGTTACGTCAATATAAAAAACGCATCTTTCACACAAAGTACAATTTTTTCACATGTTCATACATATGATAGTAATCTGTAATATTTTTTTGCAGAGACATGATATACCAATAAGCGCAATACCGTGCCTTGCTTATCGGCGGGCGTTGGAAGAAGAAGAAAAGCAGAAATTAATAGACAAAAAAGTTGAGCAGCAAATAAAATTAGGCACTTGGAATAATAATAATAAAAAAGAAGAAACGAATAGCGGTAGCGCAGATCAACGAAACCTGGTTAATGAAAATATAACACCAGCCGATTCTAATCAAACTAGCAATGTTAAAATTGTTACTGAAAAGACATCGGAAAATGCCCTAAAACCTACTATTGTTTTTAACCCTGATTCTCAACGAAGGAAATGTCCGTTTAAGCACAACTCGGCATCAAATATTAAACAAAGTTCTTGTCCCGCTCGTTACAACAACAGCACTGATTCAAATGTTGGCAGAACCGAATTAGAAGCAGGAAATTCTACTGAAGTTATTGCATTGACGGGTAAAGATTCCGTAACAGCCAACGTAAACGGCAATGAGACGACTGACTACTCAACTGGGGTAAACGACAATAATGGTAAAACAACTGAGCCGTCTATAGACGATGTGGAAATTCCGGCAAATCGCCAACCTATAGTGCTTCCCGGTGGTGTAGTGATGCCTTCCCCTAGAGTGGAGACTGTGAACACGAGTTGGAAAACCCAGCATCTCACGCACGACCAAGTTAATGAATACTGCAAGAAGTTGTTTAAATTTAGAGTTCTTAATATCATGCATTTCAAGTAAGTTTACTTCCATTTATTTTCTTATATTCTTACATTAGCTTAGTGGTAATATAATAAACTCGTTTCCTTGTACTAAATGTTGTTTTCTATTTTGTTTATTAAGATTCTGTGTATAGAAAATTTTTGTATGTTGGATGGTCCGTTATTCAAGTAAGTTACATATTACGTTACTTATTATAATCCGAACCATCACCAGCAATTTTACTGCACTGCAAATTGTCTTGTATCAATAAGATCAGCAGAAACTAAGGAAGTGGGCAAAAAAGGAACCTTTAGGAAAGATTACATTAAGTCATATTATGCTTTAATTTTCGTTATTGTTTTCTTTTGTCCATTTATAACACACACCATATTTAACTATATACACTTTTACTTTTAGACACATAATTTAATAGTTACCACCATAGATAATAGTGTCCAATGCTTTAAAATGATCTACAGAAACTATTGTTATTAACATATCAGGTGTACGTACTTTAACTTATTTCAATTCATCACGCAGTTTTAAAATAATATCACGCCCTAATGTTATAAATATACCAGGCGCTGGGCAGATCGTCGTAAGTACACTAAGGCGAGGAAGGCCCTTCAACACCCGATGTTGCCTGAAGGCACCAAGCTTATAACCATTCCCGTGCAGCCTGTGTCTGCTGATGGTTCAGGTATTTGTATTAAAATAATATTTGACTTTTCTGTTTCTTGCGCTTATAGTTAATTCCTTTATAGTCCAGTTTGATATTCTCAAAAACGGCCTAACTTTGAATTAAAGATAAGCTAATAATTGGCACACACATTTGTTTTAACGCTTAAAAGTTGACTCAAAATTCTCACAATATCTTGTTTTTTGTGAATAATCCGCTTCCGATGCATTATATGATATTTTGATTGATTAAAAAGTTGTGAAGCACAAAATAGATTATATATGTACCGGCTTAACTCACGTACGTTTTTCGGGGATGGCCCGACTAGTTTGGGTCTTTGGGACCTGTACGAGGTCCTTCCTCATGAGCTCCCGCCGTTTGCAGCATCCATCCCGGAAAACGTACGTGACTTAAGCAAGTACATATATAATCATGTGTATAAATACTTACGAAATATTTAAGAGTACAAACCTCTTTACAAAATTTGTTCCTATATACGTGAAGAAATATATAACTTATTTTTAGTTAAAATGTAATTTTTCAAATGAGATCTCCACTATACTTAAAGCACGTCTTTTACTGTTATCACACTATTTACTATTGACACATAATATATATTAATGTTGGGCATTAATTACATCTGTCCATTTCCGTCTGCTCGACATAGGTCTTCCTAACGGCAAGCCTCGGGTATCATCAAGTCATCATTATTCTATAACGACACATATGTTGTTTGACAGCAGCCGGCAAGGGCACTAAACGCGACTGGGTGATGAACATGAACGGGCGCAGCTACCTGTCCGTGTTCCACGAGTACGTGCGTCGGGTCCTCCACAAGCAGCCGGTCTATGAGTTCAAGCAGCTCGGTGAGTGGCACGTTCTAGTTTACCAATCATATTTCACTATTACCGGTACAAGTGGGAATTGCTCATGGTTCACAGAGAATGCGTCGACTCCCTACCAGGCCACCGTGTTCATCGGCTCTATGCAGTACGGTGTTGGGCATGGCTCTAGCAAACGGCAGGCCAAGTCGGCCGCAGCTTGCGCTTCCATACACATTCTCATACCCGAGCTGAGGGAGTATCTGGAGCCTAAGAAGGAGGGTGATCCGGATTTCTCGGTAAGAGTTATACATGATCTTTAAGTATGTTTATGTTGATATGTTTGATATTCTATTATATTCTGTGAAAGTGAAAAAATATATATTATATATTTAGATTTTAATCTCCTATTAGGCTGATTCAGGTATCAAATCCTAGCACTTTGCCTTTACGAAGTTTACGCCTAGTGAAAATTATAAGATACTTGTTAAAGCAATGAAACAAAACATTGTGAGGTCTTAACAGTTTTCTATCATACTTTCTACGATATCCATCCCAAACGGCACTGAGATTTACTTAACATTATAAGATTAACTTCAAACTATCTAAGATTGTCTTATTTAATCTACAGTATATTCATATACATGTGAGGACCTATGAGGCGCTTGCAAGGCAGAACGAGGATTGTGCGTCAATTTACTTACACTGCATCATATGTCAGTTTCATGCTTTTTTCACATACCCTCATCACGATGTAGAAAGGAGATATCTTGTAGTAAACCGCCATTAAAAATTATTATCAAAAATGATGAGTGCAATAGGTATAATGCGGTATGGTATGTGTGTGCAGTTCTTCGACTACATGGCGATCGAGGACCCCCGCGTGACGGAGTTCTGCGCGGCGACGTGCGAGCCCACGCCGCACGCCATCCTGCGCACGTGCCTGCTGCGCAACTTCGGCGCCGGCGACCGCCACATCAACACCGAGGTGCGCATCTCCTTACATTTATATTTGTTTACGCACACTGTCTTGTACTGGAGTCGGCTAATAACAAATGCGGCAATATCCACAATGTTAGCTTTTGTGAAAAACGATAAATTAATAGATAGATATAATATGTATTCTTTGTAGAATTAACTAATATTTTTTTGTTGGATTTAGAAACCGTTTATATAAAGACGTCGAGTTTGATTCACATTTGTGGGATATTTTCACCAATTTTATTGCTTTACAGGAACTATGTCCATGGATTACCAATTAATATGTATTTCAATTTTAATTAAAAATGGATTGAACGTTCTTTGTTGTTATATAACTCAAATTGCTTTGCATTTGTTATTGAAAGTACACATACTGATAATTACGACACTGTTGCACCATTCATATATCACTTGTAATAAGGACAGGGTATTGGACGTTGTTACAGTACTGATCGTTGTATGAATTGAACGGATGACGCGACGGTCACATATTTGGCGTACTTCATGTGCGGATAGTTTTCAATACAATTACTGATATTTGTGCATACTATTTCTAGATGAGGAAATTAGAGTACCAGAAAATCGAGCTGACGATGAAGGTGGGGAAACACAGCGCCACCGTTGTGTGCAAAAACAAGAAGATGGCTAAGCAACGTGCTTCGCAAGCTATTCTGCAGGTATCTACATAATATATTTTTTTGTATTTCTGTAATCTGTCAAAACGTCTATAAAATTAAATGTCGAAACTCATATTTCAAAATGTTTTTTCTTGTCACCAGGCGCTTCACCCGCACGTCCGCTCTTGGGGATCTCTCATCCGTCTGTACGGGTCCCGGTCGGTGAAGAGCTGTAAGGAGAAGAAGCTGGAGGAGCAGCAGATAACGCTGCTGCAGGACAAGGCGCGCCACAACGAGCCCAACTACGCCGTGCTCGATAAGCTGCGCCACGAGATGAGGAAGCTGCGAGACAGAGATGAGGCGGTGGTGCCCATCGGCACGTTGCTGCTTACAGATGACCTCCCCACGCATTCAGGTTCCAACTTGAACAACGTGGAGCTGTGAAGCGCTGGGAAGGTAGGGCGCGCGGTCAGCGTCAATGACGTCATACGGCATGGTATGATAATATATTCAAACTTCGTCCTTGTATCTTCTACCTCCGTTTCACCATGAAGGAAAGATATGTGTTTTGAGTACGTTTTACTTAGACTTTATAAAGAGGAATTCATTGTGTTTTACACTGGTTACATGGGGCATGTCTTGTTGTCGGAAATTGATTCATTCCGTGTGACGTAATTGAAATTTTTTTTATCAAATCAAGAAACTTATTTTATATATCATTTACACCATTTTCTCGATTATCTTGTACCGGACGTTAGATGTTGCGAAAAAAATATGATTTTTCTATTCGAATAGTCCATAGGATCTATACAACTGGTCTAGTATTACTCGCTTTCACGAATTATTTATTATCTTTAATATAATTATATGCTTGCTGAGAGGTATAAACGGTACTTTTGAGAGGAAAGGGATAACGTACGTGTTGCTCAAGATTTTTGAATGATTCAAGAGGATATATCAAATCATTACTACATTTTCCTCTTTTCGAGAATGTTTCAGCGTAGCTTTAAGTATGTTGGAGTGGAGGATCAGCATTATGGATATTATCGTACATAACTGATGGTCATAGAAATGTTTAACATTAGTATTTAACACAATATCTAAATGCAAAGAGTATTTCAGCACTCTTTTAAATGCGCAGTATTTATAGAAGTGGATCTTACGGTTTTGAAATAAGTTATGGTTGTAATAATAAATTAACTGAGTGTCTTATTTGGCTATATAGGTTTAAATTTGATATCTGTGTTCATCTGACGTGTTATGTTATATGCAGGGAACAACTGATGCTATGTTATCAATCTGGCAGAAGATATAGCGACTATTTATTTATAGTGAACGAAAGGAAATGTAATCCGCATAGGTTGTGAGACTAGAAACACAAAATACGAAAATTAATTAAACCGATTCGTCGACCTACAGGATAGTTCAACAATGTATATATTCCAGGAGTCATATATTTTCCTCAAGAGTTCTTTCTTTTCGTTCTGATATTAGGAATATCTGTAAAAGGGTTTTTAATACTTTGTGATTCTTTCTTCTACTTTCCCCCCTTCGCGTTGTGTCTGAAAGGGCCGCGCTTGGAATAATTGGTACACACCACCACTCCTCAATCTGACGGCACTCCAGAAGGCTCTTATACAGAAGGACATAAGGAAGGACTGAACATAAGAAAGGAATAATTAATATTAAAGAATTATACGACAATCTTGCTCAAAGCCATCGGCATAAATTTTACGTGCAGGCGACGTTTTGGCACCGAATTTTCCAGAACATTCCACGCGCTTCTTCGGGTTGTTCGTTAGTGTTATTACTATTGCATTGGCATGTGAACTAAAAGCTATAGCAAATAATGCTATAAAACAAGCTTGTTCATTGTATTCTAATCTATCTAGTCTAATGAAGAATGAGTTTAGTGCTTAATAAGTATAGATTTAGATAAGATTTAATGCTTATTTAAAAAATATACTGGACAAATAATATATTGGATTGAAAAAATATATTGGACTATCCCATTTAGTTAACACTTGATAATAACCGAATATTCTCAAATATTTGAACGACTCGTCGTTGAAATATTTTTCTCTTTAGAAATTACGTATACTATTTAGGGTAGTTTGGGTTATATATGTATATAAGATTAAGGGGTCTAAGCTACATTGACCCACGTGTAGATACAGAGAAACGACCAGGCGCCTCTGACCACAAATAGATGCAAATCTTGCGCAGTTATCTTGATACCCACACATTAGATGAGCTATTTATTGAAATATAAATATCCACAATAGATTGACAATATTTAGTAACAAAAATCGTCGAAGTCAGCCGAAGTTATATCGCGAAATCAATCTGTTCTACAGTGTGCTTTTGTATACATATATCTTCGTGAAATTATTTTTATATCTCTATATTAATAGACATAAAATAAAGTTACAACGTTTCGCGCGATATTGTGTTTCGACTGATTTTATTCATGCTCTTTGAAGCAACATACGATGTAGTGCGTTTTTATGTCAGGTCTAAAAAGCAATATATAATTAGCAGATAGTTAACTAACCTTTTTTATAAACAAATCCGACCTGCAGTTGCGTTGTGGGGTATTCCCCACCTTTTCCAATTGGAAAGATAGACTCGACCCAGCGGTGCAGTACTATTTTTTTTGTATTGATTTCTAGGCAATATTATTATCAGTTTACTGTAATAAAATTTCCACAAATTATCATAGCGTGCAACGCCCTCTGGCGCTCGTCACTTTAGTGATGTATATTTTTCTATCAACCCTATAATACGACATTAATAATAATAAATTACATACTAAAATTAGGCTTTATGTGTATCAATATATTTCTATTATAATTTAAAAGACGAAAAAATATTTATAATTTTTATTTTATACATCAGAGTTATTTGATTACCTGTTTTTCTATTGCATAATGACAAAACTGGCAATTTGGTATATTATAGGGTAGTTATTAAGGGATTTTTTTCTGTTTTTCCTATTAGAGATTTGAGAGTACGTTGGTCGTGTTGTGTTACAATTGAAACATCTCACCACAAAAACACGCTTAGAAACACAACGTACAAGCTTAGAAAATATAGTTGTTCATTTGTACATAAAGTACATTTAACTACAGTTCATTAAAGGCTACAATGATAAATTAGTTACAAAAGATATTCAATATTTTTAATAGAAAACGATTTAGTGTATAAAAAAAGTTTTGGCTATACATATATCATTCATTCTAGAGCAGTGTTTCCCAACGTGGGGCCCACGCCCCACTTGGGGGCAATTTGATAGTTAAGGGGGGCAGTTCGAAA